>LR750137.1:484139-511656 GCA_902729485.2 Mus minutoides
TCCCTTGAGATGTTCACAGAGCTTGGCTGCCCAGACCTGGTAGTCCAGAAATTCTGTTCTCATCTGAGGACAGTTTGGAAACAGCTCATTATGGTTCCAGGATGCACAAGTCTGCCTGCCGTCTGAGAACATGAGATAAGAGTCAGGAGGCTCAGTGTCTCCAAGGGTGCTGATGCAGAGACAGTCTTCCCCCACCAGAAAGCTAGTAGCTGAGGCAGGTGGTCAGATGGCCTTGGCCTTGCTTACATGTGGAAGAAAGAAGCCTGTGGTTGGAAGGGCCCCTGGGCTGGTCTGCTTTTTCATGGCCTCTGATCTCAAAACAGTTGGTCCTTGGGGGTAAACAAGTTGCTGATCTTCAAGCTGGAGGAGAGCTAGGGATAGGAACCTGGGGTCTGGGAAAACCTGATGCTGTAGATGAGAAGGGATTGGTCTGATCTGTAAGGACCTGAGACTGGGACAGTCAGTCTCTCTCTCTCTCTCTCTCTCTCTCTCTCTCTCTCTCTCTCTCTCTGTGTGTGTGTGTGTGTGTGTGTGTGTGTGTGTGTGTGTGTGTGTGTCTGTCTGTCTGTCTGTCTGTCTGTCTGTCTCTCCAACAGCAGTAAAATATGAAACTATCTCACTAGGGTTTGGCTGCAAGCCACAGCTCAGAAACCCTACCAAGCTGGCCATGAAAGGGGCCCAGTCAGCTCACAAATTGGGAGGAAGGGAAGGAGAAGGAAGATAGATGGGGGAACTGCAACTTCTGTGGCATGATCTTTTCTCTTCCTGGGCCCAGTCCTGCCCCCAATAGACATCTGGAGCCCCAGCTAACCCCTGCCTTCCTTTGAGAAATAGGAGACTACAGGAAGTAGTGGCACCCTCTGGACTCCTCTTAGCCAGTGGGCTGCTACCCTGGAATGTCTCATTGTGAGTGAGATGCTTGTGAACAAGCGTTCAGCACTCTTCCTCATACTCTGCAGAACCTCATGTAGTTCTGCAAGTGCCCTAGGATCCTGCCTGGGGTTCTTGTGCTCTTCCCAAGGCAGTGCCCAGGCTGCAATCTGCTGGCTACAGGGGGCAATCTGCCGGCTACAGGGGCAGAGGGTAAGCTGCACTTCAGGGTACTTCTGATACCTACTTCAATCCAGCTACCCACCACACTGGGATGGGCTCCTGTGCTGGTCTGCTTTTAGACCTGCTCATTTCTGCTCCAGTTTCCAGATCTTTACAGGAGAACAGAGGTGCCTTTGCCATGGGCCTCTGCTTCCAATACTTGGCAGACATATACCTATACTCAGCGTTCATCCCCACCCCCAGCATCTCCACCAGGCTTTGTTCTCCTTGTCTCCCAGACTCATTGGCATCCAGAGCATGCAGACCTCCTTGTGTCTTGTCCAACCTGAGTCTAAACCCTCCCTTTCTTCCCAGGGCCTTGTTTCTGCATGACAACCATAGCCAGGTGGCCAGGTGAAGATGTCCCTGGGCCCCTCTGCCCAAGACCTTCTGAAGCCTCAAAACCTATGGGTGAAGAGCTGCCGCTTGCCTGGCTTTAAATAGATCTGCTGGGAGGTGAGGCAACTCAGCTCAGAGGACAGGAAGGTAATCACGCCTGACAAGTGTTATTTTTACACAGATCTGTCCAGCTGCGGGGGGTGGGGTGGGGGCTTATGTAACTAAAAGCAGGATATTTGCTAAGTCTAAGTAAACCCTCAAAAATGGGAAGGGAGAAAGGGGGAGGAGAAAGGAGGAAGAGGAGGGAAGGAAGGAGAAAAGGGAGGTAGAGAAGGAAGAAGGGAGGGAAGGAAGGAGAAAGATAGAAACAGATAAATAGAGGTGAAGAGAGGGTGGGTGTAGAGACGGAAAGAAAGAGAAGGAAGAAAGATGAAGGGAGAAAATCGGCAGATGCCAGGTCAGCACAGACCAGCTGATACTTTCTTTTGCTGCCACCTGGTGGTCACCAGTGTCCTCTATAGGTGTGGAGTCACCCACAGCACCAGAACCCTGAAGTAAGCTGGGACAAATGTAGCTAACTTAAGTGGGGCACAGGGAAGAGGCCTGCCAGCCTGTGCTGAGGCCTGAGCCTGCAGCTCCCACGGGTCAGGCACAGCTAATGGTGGTATCTACCTGACCACAAAGCTTGGAGTGGAGAGGGTAGGACTGCTCCTCTGCATCTGAGGATGGGGAAGCTGCCAGGAAGCAGTGAGCACCATGACACTTTCCTGTCCCAAGGAAGACACAGAGCATGCCGTCAACTACCAGGTTCTTGATCTGAGGGTGCCAGACACTGTCTCATAGGCTGGTGATAGAGCTGTCCAACATCTTGGGCTGGACCCAGGGACAGTGTATGCTTGAAGTCCACACAGCATGTAGAATGAATGGTTTAAGGCCCTGCCCCTCGGGATTCTGGAAGGGCTGGCCGGTTACAATGTATGCTTCTATAACAGAGAGATATGGCCTAAAGGGGAAGGGGAAATGACTCTCCCATAGTCCCCATGAGTAAGCCTGTCTAAAATGGTTTGTTACCTCAGTGAGCACAGCTCCAGCTCAGCCCCATCCACACCAGTAGCCTTAGCAACTCTCCAGCATGTTCAGATCTCTACACTGAAAAAAGAGAGGCAGTATTTTAAAAGCGATGAAGAGGAGTAAGCAGTATGATGCTCGTGCACATGGAGTCCCAGAAGGACATGAGAAAGACAGTGGACAAAAGCTTAAGGGAATATGGCCAAGATGAAAACGTGTTTAGAGACTGGAGAAGTCCAACAAGCCTGAAGCAGAATAAACATAGAGAAGTCAGACCTAAACACAGCACCAACAGCTAAATAACCACAGACCAGGAGAGAGTTGGTACCGTGGCCAGGGTTGGGGGTGGAGAGAAAAATGATCAGAAAATGATGACACAGCTTCCCGCTGTAGTTACGGGGAACGGACAGCAGATAGAACACTTAATCGCCCACAGTTCTGTGTCTATTATGTATGTAATTTTTATTTGCAAAATAGATGCATCTCCAGATAAGAAAATATTTTTAAAAACAGAAAGTCGACCAGAAGCATGCTAGAGGCAACCTGTACATAATTAAATGTGAAGGACTATATTCCTTTACTGTCTGATTATTTTAAAATGACGTGAGCAGTTTAACACAAAAAGGATAACATTGACGTTTATTAAACCTGCAGATTTAGACTATGGGACGGGGGCGTGAAGGGACTGCAGTGCCGGAGGCTGCACTGTGTTAGGTGAAAGTGGATCCGTGTTTATACGAAATAACTGAGAAAAGCCAAAGTTGTACTTTTTTTTTTTTTTTTTTTTTTTTTTTTGGTTTTTTGAGACAGGGTTTCTCTGTATAGCCCCAGGTGTCCTGAAACTCACTCTGTAGACCAGGCTGGCCTCGAACTCAGAAATCCACCTGCCTCTGCCTCCCGAGTGCTGGGATTAAAGGCGTGCACCACCACGCCCGGCAAAGTTGTACTTTTTAACTCTGAGATCAGGCATTAAAATAACCATGCAAGGAGAAAGAGGAAAAACATCACCAGGAGAGTTAAAATTCATCAACTGACTTTTAAAAAGGCAGCAGGAAGGGTCAGAAAAGCAAAAGAGGTGAAGAGGAAGAAGCAAGCGCAGCCCAGTTACAGCAGTTTCAGAGCGTCCGGCTCCTCTGCTAAAAGGCTGGGCTTGCCAGGCTGGAGGGCTCGTGTGGCTCAGGGTAGATTGCTTGTCTGACATGCATGAGGATCTAGAGTCAAACACACACACACACACACACACACCCCGCCCGGTGTTACCAAAATTATAAACAGACAGATAAAAGTCTCAAGGCTTTTGCTGGCTTATAGTATAAGAGGCTATATTTTAAAGATTTTTTTTTTTACTGTTTTTATTGAAGTGGCGGGGGAGGGGGCATCATACAGTGGGGAAGCATGCAGTGTGAGGATGTGTGTTCAGGGGCCACAGGGGACATTAGACCACCTCTTCTCCAGTTGGAACCACAGGTGACTGAGCTCCCAACACGGGCACTGGGAATAAACTCAGGTCCTCCATAAGAGCACGCCCTGCTTTTTACAGCTTTTCTGCCCTTGGACTATATTTTAAATACAGTTGGGGGGCAGGATAAGAAAAAGACACAAATGCCAAGAATGAGCAAAAAGTAAGCTATAATAAATTAATATTAATTGCTCAATATCAGACAAAACAGACTGAAGACAGTATCACAGAGATAAAGGGTCAGTTTGTCTGTAAGACATATGAACCATAAATGTGTATGCCCCCCAAAAGAAACATTTAAATAATTCCAAATGGTTTTCAGTTATTAAATATAAAATGATAACTGAGAGTTAGAAAGCAATGTATGGATTTACAATCATGGTGTGATATTCTAATAAGAGTTTTTGCTGGTGTGTGGAGCAGTAGCTGAAATGCAGGCAGGGAACCCCTATTCCTGCCACACTGGCCTTGTGGTTCCCACAGAACACTCATGGTTACTTCAAATTACACCATCTTAGGTGAGCAGTGAACATTTGCCTGAGCACTTGGCATGGTCAGTCAAAACAAAATTTTAATAAATTTCAAGAAATTGAAATTATATTGAATGTTCTCTAATCACAGTAGAACTAAATTAAAAATTGGTGCCAGGAAGAGATCTAGGAAAATCTTCTGCTTGCCAGACATTTGGCAATTAGGTGACACATTTCTCAATAGCCTGGGAATAAAATAAAGTAAAAATTTTAAAGTTATAAATATTTTAAATTGATAACGAACACTCAAAATTTCTTTTATGTTTCATCTTACTTGGATCATTTTAAAAAATAAAAATTCAAAAACCATTATTTAAGGCAAGCTACTGCAGAGAAACCTGACCACTGTACAAATAGATAGATTGGTAGGTAAACTGATGGAAGACAGATACATAGATACATAAGTAATAGATAGATAGATAGATAGATAGATAGATAGATAGATAGATAGCCAGTCAGACAGACAGACAGACAGACAGATACATAGATACATAGATACATAGATACATAGATGATAGATAGATAGATAGATAGATAGATAGATAGATAGATAGATAGATAGATGAGACAGACCAGCAGGTAGATAGGAGGTATAGAGAGGATAGGAATGCAGCAATAATGTAGTTAGCAACAAATTAGAATAGTGTATTTCATTACCAGCCTGATCTCAAACACACACACGCGTGCACACACACACACACACACACACACACACACACACACACACACACACACAGGTATTGCTTGCTAGAACTCTTCCAGACTCTGTTATGAGGAATATCTTCATCATGGACTCAGAGAGCAGAATAGTCGGGGATGGTTAGTTCCTGAGGCTGCGTGGTCCTTTGAAGGCCGGGACAGGTTGCTCCTCTGACTTCTCTCGCATGTGGTTGCAAACCTAAATGTTTGTTTGTTTGCTTGCTTGTTTGTTGTTTGTTTTAATGTCATTGGGGACCTGTTCACACCAGCATCTTGGTTATATCTCTATCCTCTTATAGTCAGGTCTCCTTTTTAGCAGAATATTGAAATGAAGCCTAGATAAAGCTCTTAGAAATTCCAAAGCTGCCGGGCGTGGTGGCGCACACCTTTAATCCCAGCACTTTGGAGGCAGAGGTAGGCGGATTTCTGAGTTCAAGGCCAGCCTGGTCTACAAAGTGAGTTCCAAGACAGCCAAGGCTACACAGAGAAACCCTGTCTTGAAAAACAAACAAAACAAAACAAAACAAAACAAAACAAAACAAAACGAAAGGCTGGTGAGATGGCTCAGTGGGTAAGAGCACTGACTGCTCTTCCAAAGGTCATGAGTTCAAATCCCACCAACCACATGGTGGCTCACAACCATCTGTAATGGGATCTGAGGCCCTCTTTTAGTGTGTCTGAGAACAGTTACAGTATACTCATGTTAATAAATCAACCTTAAAGAAAATAAAATATTAAAAAAAAATAAAAGAAATTCCAAAGCTCACTTTTCCAAGCATGTGATTGCTGCAGGGGGTGGATCTGAGGTTCTGGTTCCTGCCCTGTGCTGTGACCTGTTCAGAAAGGGCTCAAGTTAGAGCAGCTTGCATTTGGGGTTGGCCCTACGTATAATGACTTGTGAGAGGGAGATGGAGGCAGACACACTGGAAGATGGAGCATAGACTGAGGCACCCAGGGAGGAGCCTTTCCTGGAGCATTCCAGCGATGTAGATGCAATTTTAGGTTTTGGGAACCTGGACTAGAGGCAATAAATGAGATTTCAGCTTTGATTTCAGCTCTCCATCACTGCCATTGCTGCCACAGCCCAGAGTCCATAGGTTCCCATGGTCGCTTCCTCCTGAAACTGGAAGTCCTGTCCCTATAGGAGCTGTCTCCAGTGTGGCTGGTTCAGTTGGGTCAGTGAGGTCCTTGGTCAGCAGCCCTAGGACCATGTCCACCCATCTACAGCATGCATTCCACCAGTGCAGCAGAAAGAGATAAGCAATTAAGCAGGTTGGGCACCCCTGGGAAGTGAAGGTAGACTCCCAGGTGCAAATCAGCTCCTGACTCCACCCTGGGAGTTATCAGAATGAAATTTACATTCACGAAATGAGGAACCAGGAGCTCTACTCCTTTCTACTTCCAACCCGGCTGCATTTGTAAACAGCTTTATTTCGTTTTTTCCCTTTGGACAGGGAGAGCATTTAAATTTTAATTTCAGAGGCTCGAGATACCAGAGCTGTTCTTCTTGCCCATTGTTTTCTTGGAAAAGATCAGGAGTGCTTCGCCAAAAGAAAAAAAATAAGCTTAATAAATAATGAATACAGAACAAATTACTAGTGTTTAAATTTTCATACTTCCATGAATATTTCAGCAAATAGTCAAAGGTTCTCCCAGATTACGATAATAAGGCTGCCAGGGAGACACCTTCTCCCCAAGACCCTCCTGATATCATTGTTTAAAATTAACACAGGAGCCACTTCAGTTTCCAGTTCACTGGAGAGAGATTCACAGTCACGGCATACCCCCAGTATCGCCCAAGGTACTTTCCCGAGGACTGGTGTCGGCTCCTTAGAAGTCTCTTGCCAACACATTCCTTTCTTACCTGGCTTTGAGGTGGTGTGCCAGGCGCTTGTCTGTGACAGGGCCAACTCTAGTCACATTAACTAAAAAGGTGGGAACCCAGAGTGTCTGCCTCTGCATATGTATAAAAAAGTGGAGGCTTCACGTGTATCCAAGCACACACACACACATGCACACAAACACTCACACCCCACATATTCATACATGCTCAGCAGTCATACACCCCCAATCCACCTTTATACACACACACACTATGTACCCCAATGTGCATACACCCACTCATGCATGTGTTACACCCACATGCTTACATGCACTCCTTCACACACTTATGCACACTAGTATATCCATACACACACAGGCATGTACTTTCATACACCTGTATGCACCGCATCCACGCTCACTGTCTTAGTTCCCTCTGCTGTTGACAAAGGTGACTTGAGGAAGAAAGGGTTTCTTTGGCTCAGGTTTCCAGGTTACAGTCAATCATTGTGGGATAGTCAAAGGCAGGCACTTGAAGCATCTAGTTGCTAGTCATGCCACACTGATAGTCAAAAGCAGAAAGCAGTGGATTAACACACACTTGCTGGTTCTCAGTTCACTTTCTACAGTCTTTAAATAGCTCATAATCGCCTTCTTAGGGAATGGTGCCGTCCACAGTGGACATATACCTTTAAGCCAACCTAATCTAGACAATTCATCACTAAGATTCCCTTCCCTGGGGTTCTAGAATGCATCAAGGTGACAAATGAAGCTTGTTGGGGAACATTGCTATTAAGGTAGTAGTCCCCCATGACCAGATGTGGTCAAAATGTTGGGCATTCCCTTTCTTAGTGGGGCTTCCCTGTTTATCTCTGTCTTTATCTGGAAAGTATCCCTGAGCACAGGTGGCTGGCCATGGCTGGCCATGGCTGGCTTTGTCTGAAAAATGTCCTTGTACAGAGCTCTGTGCAAGGCTGGATAATTCAGCACACACATCCCATTCTGGCTTCCTGCCCACATGATAATTAGGTGCTGTACTATAACCAATCGGCCCTTCCTGCTCGCTTGATGCCATAACCAATTAGCCCTTTCCACTGGCACCCCCTCTCAAAAGCCCTTATATACCCTATTCCTGAAACAATAAAGTAGACTCGACGTCTACTGAGGTCATTCTATCTAAACCCTGATCTCCGCCTCCATTCCCTTACTCCCCTCAGGTTGGTGGTCAACAGTCCCTGGGGAGAAAAGGGAGGGCACAGAAACTGACCATCACATTCACATGCACAGTCACATACACTCCTACATGCCCAACACCCACACATTCACAAACTTGCATGCTTATACTCACGGGATCAAATTTGTGCACACATGTTCACCACATATACACACACCACATGCATACTCATACACAAAACTCACTGATGTGCCTACACTTGCATAGGCATTCTTGTATGTACTCTCTCACATACATACCAACATGCTCAGGAGAAGGGATAGTACAGTATGGAAGGCCTCTCAGACCATGGCCAAGCATGGGGGACTTTGCCTGAAAACGGTTGTTAAGGCAGAAAGTGTGAGGTTTCTGGCATGTTTTCATTTCATTCTTTCTCGAGCCCTTAGAAATGTAACTAAAGCCAACCTCAGCCAAAACATTTTCAAATTTTCCAAGACATTTGCTGATATCACCAACTTACAAAGTCATCTTCCCTACCCTTTTAAAGGCTTAAACATAAAAATCCTAGATCCAAGATATGAGAACCCCGCACCCCCTTCTCCCCATCTTCTGGGCAGCACAGGGTTCTGGAAGGCTTTGTTTTTACTTGTAGGCACAGATAACATCACTGATAGACTCAAGTCTGAACTCATAACTCATGAGTAAAGACTTTAAGGGGTACTTGTGATGTCCCAATAAGTGTGGCTTAGACCCCGAGCCTCCAGACCTGTACAAGGAAGCAGAGTTTCCTTGGAAAGACATCTTCCTCAGGACCAGGAGCACAGAACTGACTCTTCCCTATAGCAGGAGGCAGTGATATTAACACTAGTGATGTTAGTGATTCAGGGAGCAGAAACACAGTGAGCTCTTTGAGGCCTTGCTGCCCATGAGAAAAGGCAGCTACCCCAGGCTGGCTGACTAGATGGCAATTCTACTACGAATGAGGGTATCTATGTGACAGGACCTGTGGGAACTGTGTGGCAGGAGCTCTGGCCCCACTTCCAACATCCAGGCACATTCTGTCCATGCTCTCTTGATCCCATTTAGCAGCCCTGTTTGAGACATAGATGCTATGTGATTATAGCTTTAGGACACACATAGGCATTGAGCCTAAAGTCAGACTGTACATAACCTGCTCCCTCCGGGGCTTGGTTCAGAACATGGCTTCACTTGACCTCATGATCACTGAGCAGGGAGGTTCTGACTCAGACATCATAGCATTAGAAATACCTACTTCACTTAGCCTGGTCTTGAGGGGACACAATGGTGGTACTCTAGACCAAGGGGCAGCACCCCCACCAGAGGAACAAATTCTCCTACCCTTCAGGAAGGGGATCTCCTTGGTTTATGCTTCTGAGAGCCTAACTGATCCAGACCTTGTCTGAGATGAGAGGCTGGGATCATCACTGATGGGATCATCAGCTGGGATGGGAGCCTATATCTTCAATCCAATGAGGAGAGGCATCTTTACAGAAGCAAGCCTCTCAGAGAGCTTCATCTGACTGGGCAGCAAGAGCATGCTACTGACCACTGTAGCCATGTTGTCAACCAGACCCATGCCATGCCCATAGTATCTACCCATACCTGGACACCTTCAGGGGATTTGGGTGAATGTGGCCCACAGGGTTGGGATAGAGAGGTAGCACCAAGGCCCTTAGAGCCTAGGTTGATGTAGCCAGGAGCCCTAGTGACATATGTTCACAAATGTGTTGTCAGAGGGCCATGACAACCTGGCTACCCCTCCCGAGGCCTCTCTGTGGATCAGGGCTTGTAGTCCTTGCCTCTCTGACCCCTCAGTGCCCATCCTTGCATGATTGATCCTAAGGCTGCATAGCCCCTTCCATTCCCTGCCTGATTCTTCACTTCAGATCCAGCAGTAGCTCCAAGGCCATCTTAGCAATCACATAGTCACCCTGTCACAACCAGGTGCACTCTCCACACTTCAGAGTCCCAAGGGAGGCATGATCTGTCCCCATAGGATGCTCCAAGTCTTCATGGTTGTTACTTAACCATGATGACTTGGAGGAACACCCTTAGTTCCACAAGAATCCCCCTCTGCATGATGCAGGTAACCCCCAACCAGGTACGCTTGGTAGACCTTGGAGATAATATGAGGTTGAGATGCTTGTGTGTGGAGGGGTGGGCAATGCTAGCATACCTTTGTCAGATAACTAGAAGATTCTCTGAGAACTGAGGCTCCAGGGCACACAAAGTGGCTGTCTTCTGAAGTAACAGTTGAGCAAGGGGAGCAAAGGGAGCGATTAAGTCCAAGTTGTACAGGGTGCTTCCCTGAAGGGATTAATTGTCCATTACTCTTAGGACAGCTGCATATTTCCAGTCCCAGTTCCATGATGTCAGAGACATAGCCAAGGCAGCCCCAGTCTAGGACACATAAGCTCCAATATCAGCCCGTCCCTTCTCCAGGCAGTGGATTCAATGGCACCCTGAGTCAGTCCTACTGGGACAGCCTGGCCCTCCTCTCCCTGTTCCCAGTTGTGGCTACTACCCTGAGGGCACACAAAAGAAGCCCTTAAGACCTCCCTCCATATCCTCTGGGGTTCAGGGGTGTGATGGCCACAGGATCTTCTCCATCACCTTCCAAGTGGCCCCGTTGAGCCTGATGGCAGCTAAGTGTCCAGGAAGGAGTCCCGTCCTAAGCACAAAAGCTCAGCATGGCCTTTGCTTGTAGCCATGTTGCCAACCAGACCCATGCCATGCCCATAGTATCTACCCATATCTGGACACCTTCAGGGGATTTGGGTGAATGTGGCCCACAACAGACAGTGAGACCTATGACCCACATCCCACTTTAGTCTCATCCAGCTTGTGGGAGGGGGTGGGATGTAAAATTGTGACATGTTCCTCTCAGATCAGTGTCTCTCGTCACCGCTAACTGAGTCTGCTTTTAGCTAGACGCCTGCCGTGCTTGATGTTAGAACAGGAAGTACCCTCAGTTCCCAGGCTATGTGTGAGGGGAAGAGGTCCTGTGCTGGCTGCGCAAGACTCGCATAAGGCCCATGCCTCCCTGAATGGCCTGCAGAGGTGGATCTTAGTTGGTCAGGGTTCTTTCTTCTGGATTGCTGGTCATCAGGAACACCCTAGGCATGGAGACAAGCCACAGGAGTCTCTCTAGTCAGAAGCCCAAGAGGCAAAGTCAGAGAGGCATCAAAATACCCTAAGTCACGGGGGGGGGGTGTCTATTTTCTGAGTATCTGTTAGATATCAACCTCATCTCCTATTCATGCTTTGGAAACCCTGTACATGCTTCATAAACCCAACCAAAGTGTTTCGCAGGGTAAAAAGATCCTGAAAGGATGACCTAGCTCCCCCAACCCCTCCTTGCTATTACCTCTTGGCCACAGCTGCGTCCCATCCCTCCCCTGTAGCTTTCATACTGTCACTTTTGACATGGAACCGAACTGGCGGGTTATAAGCGCATTTATATATGTGCCCTACAGGAAGCAGTCTACAGTGAGGAGCCAGGAGCCAGAGGGAGCAAAGGGCGGTGGAGCAGAGTTCCAGCAGCACCACCCTTATTCCCCAAGATGAGAGTCATGTGTAGCCTCAGGGGACCTGCACAGACACTGCCTTGCTACCTTGCCTGCTTCCCCAGGGCAAAGGGACTACTTTGAAGATGACCTCCACAGCCCCAGCCATATACACACTCATGCTTACACACATAGATGTGCGTGCTTTCGTATATGTGCACACCCAAGCACACACATGCACACACACACACACACACACACACACACACACACACACACACACACCTGTGCCATGTGAGCCGGAAAAGCAGCAGCTCCATCTATTAGAATCCAGAAAACTTCCAGGAACACAGACATGGCCTCTGAACCCAGCACAGCCGCACAGAAGGAAACGGTGCATTTCAATGGTGGTGAAGTTTCAAAAGAGGAGAAATGGTGGAACACTCTTGAATATCAAGTGAAGCCTCTGACTTCATGTAAGATCTTAACCAACTACATGGAAGAAGGGGAGACGGAACACCACACGGTCCTGGTGCCCAAGCTAAGGGGCGACATTCAGTCTACACTGGAGTACCCATTGTCTTAAAGGAAACGTCATGGAGTGTCTTCAGTTCTGTTTCCTATAGGTATATTTTAACTAGACCGGATGACTCAGCATTTACATAAACATGCAAATACAGGCTTGAAAGATGCTAAGAACAGAGACAGGACAAGCTCAGCCTGGCGCAGCAGATGCAGAAACATATTGGAGATGGGAACAACAAAACAGTGTGTGTGAGCCCCACACAGAGAAGCAGGAAGAAACCAAACCAGAATACACAAGACAGAGTGTGTGAGCCCCACACAGAAACCTGAGAAAGAAATCAGGGCACATTACAGCATGGCAGGCTGTGTAAGCCTCATACAGAAACCCTGGAAGAAACCAGGGCAGACCCCACCAGGTCAGCATGTGTGGAAGAGGGCCTTGGCTTGCTTCTCACTCCCCAATCAACTGGCTTGTCAAAGACCTTAGAATTCCTGAGCTATGGGAGGGCATCAGGAGTTTGCCTGGAAGCTTGAAACCAGGCAGTTCTTCCTGAGGAGACAGGAACAGCCCGGCTGACACAAATCCAAGTAAGCAAAATCAAAGAAAAATAATAACAAAGCATGAGGCACACTTAGAATTCATGTCACAAAGTGGTGATTTCCTTTCATCTGATGTTCCTGACAGTCACCTAAACGTGTCAGGAGCCTAATGGAAATAACTGTAGACCACAGTGGCCAGCTGACAGAAAAGGGAAACAGCCAACACTCACAGAGGCACGTTGTGACTAGTTCAAACAAACGCCAAGTCGGAATTCGGGGAGAAAACACATTCCCTTTCACACTAGTGAAATGCAGCGAATTTGACAGTAACCCGTGTAGACCGGGTGTGAGGAAACAGCCGCCTTGTTCCTTGTCAGAGCAAACAGAAATCAATACATCATCGGAGGGTCAGGTAAGCCATGTTGATGAACTTTGAGATGCACAGGGCCCAGCTACAGCATTCTGGAGAGCAGGCCCTGTACCTCACCTGGACAACACAGCAGAGCTGACCCTGGTGATGGTGGCGGGGTGCATGTGAGCCAGACCTGAGGGCAAGAGCGTGAAAGAACTGGCTCCATCATTTGTCTGCCATGAGGTAGTGTGGCTGTAGGGGTGATGCTGCCCCGCCCCATTCATCACCTGCATCATTTGGGGGAACTGGCCCTGGGGTCATGAGAATGAGTGAGCTGTCCCTGTGCTTCACTGAGTGGACCCTGACACTCATCTGGACATCACAATAGAGCTGGCCCTGGTGTGTGTAGGGGGGTTCAGGTGAGCTCCCCCAAGGGTGAAAGCGCAGGAGAACTGGCTTACCTCTAGTCTGGAGTGAGGAAACATGGGTGTGGGGATGATGCCCACTAGCAACCCCTCGCCACCTGCAGTAGCTGGTAGGCCTAGCCCTGGGGTCATGAAAGTGAGAGTCTTAGCCTTGGGCAACACAGTGGTGCTGGCCCTGATGGCCAAGGCAAGGGTGAGCCAGCCCCAACCGTGTAAGAGCAGGAGAGCTGATCCCTCGCTGGCTGCAGCACTTGGGAGAGCAGGCCCCACACCTTGACTGGACAACGCAGTTGGAGCTGGCTCTGGAGCATGGGTACAGGTGAGGGGGTCCTGATGGCAGGAGAGCAGGAGATCTGACCCTGCTGAAGGTGGCATTAGATGATATGGCTGGAGCAGTGCTGGGAAGCCTGCCCTGGTAGGCAGATAAGGGAGAGCAGGCAGGCTGACCAGCTCAGCCACCATGCAGGCCCAGATTCAGGGCTCTGAACTGGCCCAGTTCAAGATCTACATCATCTGTGAATGGTTGAGATGAATGGATGGGCCAGATCCAAAGCTGCAGGAGCTCCATGACACAGGGCAACTACACAATAGCCGGAAGGAGTCCTGATGACGAACCAATATGGATGGTGTCCCAGAAGCTGAAGATCTTGAATCGGACCAAGGACTCACTGCGATAAACATTTGCAAGTGGAGATGTGTGGACAGAAGGGTGGACTGTGGGACACACTGTGACACACTACAGCTTCCATGATGAGATATTTTCTATGCTGCTGCTGTTGTTGTTGTTGATGGTGTGTGTGTGTGTTTTATTTTGGGTAGGAGGCTGTAAGGGTGAAGAGTAGATATGAGGTGACAGGGAGATAAGGCGGACTGGGTTGCATGATGCAAGACTCTCAAAAATCACTAAAAAAGTCTTTAAAAACTAGTTGAGAGATATGGAGACAAGCTGAGCGTCTCTGTTACAGTTCTGCCCCAAATAGTGCAAGTCTGCAAACATCTGGGGTTGTTATTACCCAGGTGGGAAGACAATGTTCCTGAAACCACCTGCCATCCTGTGATGCACATGTTGCTCATAGTGTCTCCATGCTGCGGAGGCCCTAGCTGCAGTGGCCCTAGCTGCAGTGGCCCTAGCTGCAGTGGCTGTAGCTGCAGTGGCCCTAGCTGCAATGGCCCTAGCTACAGTGACCCTATCTGCAGTGGCCCTAGCTGCAGTGGCCCTAGCTGCAATGGCCCTAGCTACAGTGACCCTAGCTGCAGTGACTGTAGCTGCAGTGGCTCCAGGCTCCAGTGACCCTAGCTGCAGTGGTTGTGCCTGCCACATGGGCCTTCGGTAAATGATGCTGAGTGAATGGATGGCACTTAGATGGGAGAAAGTGAGGGAAACGGGTTGCGATGCGCCACCCCTTCCGTGAACAAGGACAAACTAGACGTGCCCATGCCACCCGAGCCATACTGTGACTATAGGATGCAGAGATGTGGCGAGAGGCACCGGATGACAGTTGCTCGCTATCGAATGAAAACACAGGAAGCCAAGTAAAATCTAAATGTCAGCTAAAATAATGAACAGGCTTTTTAGCATTTCCATAAAATTTTTACATATGCTTGCACAGTACTAAGAAGATTCATTATGTGATACCGTGTTTAACTGGTGCCCCGTATGTTACCTGGCTGACTCATGAGGGTGGTGGGCCCCACTGGAAATGGAGGAGCAGTAGAGGGTTTCTGTGTCCTGTCTGAGCACATTCCATAAGGGGAACAGACAAAGCAGGGATGAAAGGGACAAGTTTGATCAATGGAGAAAAACCCAAGTAGAAATACATGAGGCATAAGTCGTAAGGACCATTTCCTGATGATTCTGAGAAGTTTGCAGTGGTAGAGGCACCCCAGGAACTCAGAGTGCTGGGGTGCCAGGTGTTAAGATGCTGGGGATACAGGATGTCAGAGACGTTGTGTGGTAGGATGGTGGTTGTTAGGGATGCTGGAGATGTTGAAAATTAGGATAGGGATGCTGAGATCCTAGGCATACTGGGAGGCTGGGGATGTTGGCATTTGAAGAAGTTTGGGTTTCTGGATAGGTGGGGTGTTAGTTTGCTAGGATATTACGATGCTTCACTCTGTTTGCAAGTGGGGTACAGAGCCCTGCTAAGCCCCACAGGAAACTCATCTGCCTGGGGAGACAATGTCCTCTCTGCTCTAGGCTTGCTCCTTGAGGTGAAAATGGAGGATAAGTGGGCTTCCCCTCCTGCCCTGTACTTCCCTTGCACTTCTAAAAGGCACCAGGCTCCTCCTCCTGGTGAAGGACTAGGCAGTATAGGCTTGGTCCAGGAGAGGGGCAGGGCTTTCTGCCCTGATTCTCTGTCTACCACCCAGAACCCTGTCCCAGCTATTTGAGGGAGAGAGATTGTACCCCTACTTCTTGGGCCAGAGTAAGGTTATATGTGCACTCCCGTAGTCACACCTGTGAACACTTACATTCTACACTGCACACATTCACATACTTGTGTTCATACTCACTACTAGCTCAACATTCCTATACTGACACAGTTCACACATCTACAGTCACGCACACACCAGCACAATCGCATTCACACCCATGTATAACTCACAGTCATATTCCTACACTCGCACACTCACACCTTTGATACACACACACACACACACACACACACACACACACGTACTCAACAGACTCAGAAGAAAACGTGAAGATCCCAGCGACTGGCTAAGCACCCCCTCCATGCCCACCATCTGGTGCAGGGCACAGATCCTGACTCCACATCTCCAGACGGACTCTGATCAGACTGCTCCTACCTGTAGTCATCCAGCCCGACGCGCCGCCCACACTCCATAGTGGAATTCCTGTGCCGCCATCAAAACAGACTCAGTGGTTCTCAGTGGGAATCCACAGCCACGAAGATCAGACTGCAGTGTAAAAAGGGGACACACTCACCACTTGGCAGCCCACAGCTGTTTCTTCCTGGCGTGGAGAATGCGGGCCGGCAGCCGACTGACCTCCTCCAGGGGACATCCAGCCAGTGATAGTCTCTAGCCCACCCAGATAAACCTGAGGCAATTTGGATTTGGGAACAGAGGGCTCACTACATAATGTCTGAGCAATGTTTACTTGGTGGAAGTAAATATCTTTATATTTACTGCTGTATACGCACTACAGAGAACCTTTACAAATAAACAAAGACCCACGTCAGCGTTGTCTTTGGAGTGAAGAGATGGAAGGTTGCTCCTTCCAAGGTGGAATACTGCTCTGGGAACCTTTGAAAAACATATATGACATTTACGTTTCAGAATTATATCAGGCATACTCAATTTTATTACACACCCCCACACAGATGGTTAAGATTTCCCACCTCATGAAAGTGTAAACGAGACCCATATTCAATGGAACCCACACTGCAGAACTGAATTCCAATATCCTCTCGGGATGGCCATATGAAAGATAAAACTCCCATGATACAGGGCAGTAGCTGGAGCCATGAAACCCCCGCCCCCGCCCCCGCCCCCGCCCCCGTCCCCAGTAAGCCCATGTATGTGCTCTCCACCCTAACAGACTCTTGCCCTAAGCATCCTCAAGTTCTGGAAAGTAAGAAAGTACCTCAAAACTTCCCAGTGTAAAACTCTTGTGGTAGACATCTCACCCCTTGACCTCCTGGCACCCATGACCTGCCCAGGCCCAGGGGGAGCCCCAGTTCCGTTACACCTCCTTCCAGATGGAGTTCCTTACTAGAGCTCGGGGGCTTTGTGTTTTCTTTGGTTCCATCATGGAAGACAAAAAAAAAAAAATGAACATAAACCAAGATGTCCCTGGCTAAAAGGCCTGGTGAACGTGTCCAGCCTGGGTCCAGCAGCAAGCCAGGGAGGAAACTTCACCATCCATTCCTAACAACAGTAGGTCTGAACATAACAGCCCAGCCTCTCAGTAAGAAACCTTTATGGCTCTCTCCAACAGTCTCACAAAACACACACACACACACACACACACACACACACACACACACACATACACACACCCCAGATGTCCACTGTTCCACATTGCCAGAACTCATCACGGATTGTTGCCTGCAGGGTCATTCTTTATTGCTGAGCCACAGCCCCTTGTGTGACAGACCATCTTTATTGAGGTCTTTGTTGGCTATCTGGGTCATTGAGCCTTGGGCTATCTTGAACAAAGCAGCCATGAACTAACTTCCTCTCCCTCCGCCCCCCCTCTCTCCCTCCCTCCCTTGATCCCTAAGACTTCAAAGGGTACTCATTATAAGAGGAGAATTTCTGGGTCATGAGTCAAGTACATGCCTCAGTTTACTTAGAGCTCTCAGTTTTCCAGTGATTGTCACTTTATCCCCACCAGCTGTGTGGCACATGCAGCTGCTTTTCCCCACCAGGCCCTCTATCATCAGGCTTCTTGATTTTAGCTGCACTAATGGGTTTGAATGTGGGAGGCATTTCTTTGTGTTGTTTCTCTGATTACCAGCAAAGGCGGCGGCACTCATTCCCTGCTCACTGGGTAGTCAAGTAGCTCACGTTGTCAAGTGTTTATCCAAGTCTTTGGCATCTTCTAAACTTGTCTGTGATTTATCCATTAAACTCTTATATAATCTAGACACAGGTCTTGTATCAGATTTTATTATGAATGTTTTCTTCTAACCTATAGTCTACCTTTTCATTTTCCTAATCGCTTCTTTCAAAAGATCAGAAGACGCTACTTCTGAGGAAAGACTTTACCTGTTTCTTCCTCTGTGGTTTTTTCCTTTGCGCCTGCTAAGGTCTCATGGGCTCATGTGCTGACTCATAGCCCCAGCAGGTGGCGCTATTTTGAGAGGTTCGGTATTCTTTAAGAGGTGGCGTCTGGCTAGAGGAAGTAGGTCACTGGGGGCGTGGCCTTGGGGACTGCGGCTTTTTTCCTTAGATCTTGTACACACATTTGTCCTCCGTTCTAAACGCTCATTTAGGATACTAGAGTCAGCTTTGTCTTTGCCTATACGCTTGCTAACCTGTTGCCCACCTGCTGTCCCGGGGGTCTCCATCATTGCCCACCGACCATTGCTTCTCAGCTGAAGCGCAGCTCCTCCTGCAGCTCCGAGATCTGCCCCAGCTTGACCTCCAAGACTACCATGTCTTAATGGAAGTCATCTCTAAGAGTTGTCCTCGAACAAGGGCTCTAGAGAGTTTATGGCGTCCCTTCCACCCCCAACTCCCGCATCCTTCCTGATCCCAGAATTGCTCCAATTCCAAGGCTTCTGGCCCAGGCAGCAGCTACAGGCGGGTCTACTCAGTCTTCACTCCTCAGATCCCTTAGATAATGTCACACTTGTAGACCCGCCACAGGTGGCCCTTGAAGATAGAAAGGGGTCGCTTTCTGAGGCTGGCAACTTCCCTGTCCGACTGGTACCCAGCATCCCACCTTCCTGCTCTGGTAGGCATCTTCTGTTAGATCTTTTCCCTGCATCCTTCCAACCCGCGCTCACACGGATCAGGGAGGTTTTGTGGCGTTCCCTTGTCTTTCTCTGCCGCAACTGAGCAGGACACAGAAACATGGGTGGATGGATGGGAGGTGAGCGCCGCAAGGAAAGTGAAGAAAGGATGATAGGGGTGCCCTGAGTGCCAATTCAACACTCAAGAGTTCTTGACCTGGCCTCACTTGGTGTCCTTCAGTCCCGCTCCGCCTGCTTCTTGCCTACTTCCCCGCCCCTTTCCCCTCCCTACTCCCAGCGTCATGTGTCAAGTGTCGCCCCGCCCCGAGCTTCAGCGTCCTGGGTCTGGGCCCGTCTCTAGGCAACCGCTACTGGTCCAGCAGTGGAGTTGTCTGAGGGCCTCCAGGGCCATGGACCTGATCATCACGCAGGAACTGGCCCGTGCCCGGAATCAACAAGGTGGGTCTCACTCTAGCTTTGCTGATGGGAACCCCTTGACCTAAGAAGAGTGGTACAAAAGTCCGTGATGAGATGCGGTGGATACAATTGTTGACCCCTGACCTAGTCGCTGAGTGGAGATGGTTGAGAGCAGCCTGGCCAGGAATTCAGACCCATGTTTCTGTACTAGAGGAAGGCTCTTCCAGGGACTGTGTACTGTGTCTCGCTGACATATCTATGCTAAGCCCCTCTGCTCATTCTCTGCCCGACAGATGCAACTGCCTTGCGAAGAGCTTATGAACTGATCAAATCAGCAAACCTGGGAAAGTCGGAGCTTGACCCCACAGAGAGCTTCAGCCCGGAACTGTTTGTGCTGTGTGCAGAGCAGGCACTCAAGGTGAAGCCCTAGGCCTGGCTGTCACTGGCACACAATGAACCTGTCCCCCACCCTCACATCTTTGGGTGTAAACAGCACAGAGGAGGGTGGATGGGACACTTGATGAGTGTGGTGGCAATGGAAATGACCAAGCTAGCCTCATCAGTGACCTGAAGCTCCTTCATCCTGGGCATCTTCCTTCCTTTTCCTGGCTTCAATCTCCTACAGATGAAAGAGCCTGAGATGAGCGAAGACTGCATCCAGATGTACTTCAAAGTGAAGGCACCAGTCACTCAGTTTCTGGGCCGAGCGCACCTGTGCAGGGCCCAGCTCTGTGCCCCACAGTCAGAGGAAAACGTGGTAAGACCACCCCTCTTCACTTCTCACCCCACCTCCAGGGATAGCAGCAAGGCAGGTCTTAGAGAAACTTTAAAGCAAAATGAGGTTGAGGAACCAGAGTCTCCTTCACACAATGATGCAAAATACATAGGCAGTATCCCTTTGTGCTTTTCTCTCCGCCCAGTACTTGCCAGGTGCCTGACATGAATCCATATGACCTCCCACCTCTGCAAGGGGGTGATAGGACCTTTCTGTCTTCTCTCCCCCAAAGCTCTTCCTGAGCTGGGCAGAGGGGGAGGTGGGAGAGTCTGGAACCCACAGGCACAGCCAGCTGTGGTTGTTCAAGGGTCTCTGCTGTACCCGGACTGTGCATAAGCTGGGGTGACAACCAGTTTGCATTGGATGACAGGAATGAAGATGAGCTGTGGTGGGTGCTGGGGTGGCTAGTTGGCTCACCTGGGCGTTCTCTGTGCTGCCTTAGGAAGAATTTGAAAATTGCGTGACACAGTACATGAAGGCCATAAACTTTGCAAAAGGAGAACCCAGGTAGGTGTGTGGAACTGTCTGCTTCTACTTGATTGCATAAGACTCTGGTGCCCACAGAAGCAAGCAATGTTATTTCTCTTTATGACATCCATCCCTTCTCCTTTCTGTCTTGTGCTTGTAATGGAGTTATGACACAGGCTTGTCTTACTACCTGGGAGGGCCAGCCGTGCCCACGCAGACGTCCTCTGCTGTGCTTGCTCAGGGCTCACTGAGATTTGTAGATGGCTCTCAAAGTGTTTTCTCGGTGGCCTCCTTCCCAACCTGTCCCCCAGAACTCCTTGATCCTGGTTTTCGGGTCTCTCTGAAGGGAGAAGGGCATGCTGCCGGGTTCTTCTGTGGAGACTGTGGTCTGCTAGCCCTGAGCCAAGGTTTCCTGCCTGCAGCCACGACGCTAGCACGGCTTTTTAGATGGTGGTTGTCTTTTTTTTGGTTTTCCTACCCAAACCCAAATTCGCTTCTTAAAATGGTTAAGTTGGCATACACTGGCATTGGCACACATGCAGTGGGACCCAACATTAGCAGTGGCTTTTGCTCATCCCACCCGTGCCCACTGCTCATTGGTTGATGTCCTTCTCCAGTTACACAGTGCAAAGGCACAAGGGTCCAAGGTCCAGCCCTATAGGCCTTTCCTCCAAGAGTCAGGAGCCAGTGATACACCAGAGATCTTAGCACAGTGAATGTTTTCAAATAGAACCATCCAGTTCCTAGCCATGTCCCACTGCAAGGGTCTTGGAGACAGTTATAAATGGGCCCAACAGGTGACTGCGAATCACCGGTCTGGCTGTTGGCCACTTGGTTTTTCTCCCTCTTTCCTGGATAATGAGCAGCAATGGCCTGTCCAGGGCCAACCAGTAATAGAATGTCAAGCCTGCCCACTCCAGAAAGCAGGTTTACAGTAAGAAAGTGCCGTGTGTGACTTCCTCAGGTGACTCCACTCAGAGGAAGATTCTGGGAGGTGGCTCTCATACATCTTCAACACCCTTCTCAAGAGCATATGGTCAGACATGGAGTTTGTCCTACAGTCCCTCGCTTCCACCTCAACACTCATCTGTCTGACCATCTTTTGCCCACTCAGCTCCTGGCTGATTCTTGGACTTCTTCCAGATCACAGTCAGATGCCACCTCCTCCAGGAAGCCTTCCATGTTCTTTCCTTCCTTGTTTCTGACTGTGTTTTCATAGGGTGTGGTTAGTTGTGGGATGTCTGAACCTAGTCCAGCCATGTCATCACCACTGTGAGTGAGACAGCCATTGCTCATGTGGGGAAGGGCTGTTGGGGTGGCTCTGCATCCTGGTGCTGATGCAGATTGGAGAGGAGTACTCTAAATGAGGTGCCTGCATCTGATGGTGATTGGGCACACCTTCACTCCCCTCCTGAATGGGTTCAGGAACCAGGATACCCCCCCAGCCCTGTGCCTCCAATATTCTGACTTCTACTCCCTACCCAGGTATTACTTCTTGGTGTTCAATGCTTCTGTTCTCTACTGGCACATGGTGCGGCCATTCCTCAAGCCTGGATATCAACACCTCGTGATTCCCAGCCTCTCTCAAATCATCACCGTGTTAAATCAGACAGAAGAGGAGGACAAGGAGTGGCGGGCAGAGTTGATGATGTGAGTGGGGTGGTAGCCCTAACAGCCCTGACAAGTCCCTTATTATGATTCACATAGGCCTCTCTCTCTCTTCTAAGGTAGGGGTTGGGTTTCTGACTTGTCAGCAGGTTCTTCCTAGAAATCTATGGATATTGCAACAGGCCTTAAAGATACATTGGGATTCAAAGCAAAGGAAATATGACACAGCGCTTACTCCTAGTCCATGCTTCTTAAAACATTAGTGTAGTGGGGTTTTGTTGTGGGTTTGGTTTTGGTAGGCCCTTTGGCAAATAGCTATGCCAATATGAGCATCACACCTGGGTTCCCAGATGCCTGTGCATGGGAGCTCTGGGATTACTGTTTGAAAGCCACAGACTATCAGCAAATGCCTGGTCACTGTGCCAGCAACAGCTATAGAGCAGGTCTCTGACAGGTTTTGTGAGGATCTTGCTACAAGCAAGAGACCAGGTGGATTTTGACAATGTGAATTCCAGCGTCAAAGGTGCCAATTCAAGTCCAGACCACAGCCTACTGGTTTGGGGTACTTGCTTGTGGCCGTTTGGAAAACCTCTAAGAGGAAGTTGATGTAAATGAGATCAACTTCTGTTCCTTCAAAGTATAGGCTGGATATGTTCTTAATTAAAGTGCTGATAGCTGTCTGTGCCATCAGCGGGAATTTCTCACACTCCTGCTGGCTTTGCACTGAGCGGTGGATCCTGGAGTGTGTCGTGAGCTTCCCCGGGAAGCTTCTGAAAGTTTGTAAAATACAGAGTTTGCAAGAGCCTGAGAACCTAGTTACTGGAAATTTGCAATAAGAGAGCTCTGAGAAGGCTAATGTCTGTTGTTTTCCGATGTCCAGAGAACTTCTTGAATGTTACCTGCAAGCCGGAAGAAAGGAGGATGCTACCAAGTTCTGCTTGACAGCAGCGCCGTTCATCAGAACCCAGGTGCCGCACAAGTACCGGCAGATGTTCTCAAGCATGGTAAATGGACACTTTGACAAGAGAGGCAATAACTAGCTTTGTTAAAAAGTCATTTTCTAGAAACTATGCACAAAACAGTAATAATCCCACTTACAGAGGAAGGCAGAAGCTTACACATATGTGGACAAAGGAAAACAATGAAGAGAACGGGCAAACCCTCCTGTGTGAAAAAGCAACGTCCATTCATTACTTTGCTTAAATAATCCTGTAATAGCATCAACTTTTTAAAACACTAACAGAGAATTTATGAAACTTAGTATTTACTATAGCACCATATCTCAAGTGTCTACAACTTGGTGATTTGGATATTTAAGAATCAGCTGAGATTACATATAAAAATGTCTAGAACTTAATTAGTGAGAGTTTGCCTTAGTTTCAAATACTAATTTTACAGGAGGGGTTAAATAATATCTGGACACAACATCTGAGTCCTCCTTTGAATGCAGAGTAACATTTGGTTGCATTCCTGGCAGGTTCGTTATGAATTATTGGATGACCATATCTTGAGGGAAGACAAGCAGCAATCCATTATTCTCTCCGTCACTTACCACATCAATACGCTGAAAGCGTAAGTGGTTGGGGAGGCTGAGCATCTCGGGCTGGGATCTGTCTGCCCCCCCCCCCCGGGATGCCCACTGTCAGTAGGAGACCCCTAGGACATCGGGCTGCAGGTGTTTCCCTAGAGGTGGCACTGGTGGATTCTGTGGGGAGAATCTAAAGTAAGCCCCACTTGCCACACCCCACCAGTAGGGAGTGGGGTGCAATGAAGTCGCCAATGAAGTAGTCAGAGTCCCAGCCAGGGAAGCGAATCTCGCCAGATGAGGCGTGAGGTGGACCATGAGGGAGATCATGGTGTGTTTGAGGCTGAGGGGAATGGGGAGAATGGTATGCTCAGTCCCAAGGCGAGTGAGGCAACCACAGGATGTCCACTCCTAAGGTGAATGAGGAGACTGCCCTTCAGGGACAATATATACTGGCAATAATACTGAGATACCGAGAGACTTCTGGTCTCAGGTCCTATAGCAAAGTGAAGATAAGGGCCAAAGTGTTCCAGGGCAGGGGATCTTAGGGACAATGCTGGCTCTGCAGATGAGCCCTTGCACACTCTCCTGGAGTTTCCCTGCAGTGACATAAGAAAAGGAACATTGCCTGCTGAGAGGGAGTCTAAGGAGGTAGGAAAATTTGCCCGGGAAAAGAGACAGGAAGAAAGGAGAAGGGATATTTTAAGACCTCCATTCAGTAAGAAGCATGGGTTGGTTCACTGATTTCAGTCTTTGTTGAGAATCATTTTTAACAAATATAACAGGCTACTTAGCGTTTACATCAATTCTAGGAAACTGGATAAACATAATTTGCCAGAAGACATGGACCAAATCCTGAGGAAAATGTATAGCGATTTAAGTCAGTACGATCACCAAAACGACCCTGCCATCAGAGAAGAAAAGTAAGTGTGACTCTCCTCTATCTGTACACACAGAGATACCTACATGGTCACCATACAAAATATGAAAACAAGCAACTAGACCCTTGCAGGACCTGCCCCACACAGGGGAGGGTTTGGTACAGCCTCCCTGGTAATATTGTCCTGAGGTTTGCACCGTCTGTGTACTGTACTGGGATGTGGCCCTCCGTATCTGACCTTGGAAAAATCAAATTTAACTTCTAAGCACAGTCATTTCAGTTTGCCACTGTGAGTCAGGTATGCCTCAGTAGCTCCACAGAGGAAACACATTGGAATGAGTGCTTTCCAGGGGTTCATTTTAGCCCTGAGATCTCTGGCCTTTCCGAACACTGGTGGAGCTGGGAGGGATTCTGGGCTGGCTTCTGAAGGAAGAGCAAGGTGCTGAAGCAGAGGTGAAGTTCTGGAATATTCTCTCAGAGGTGGAGGGAGTTTGTCTCTCAGCCCCAGTGGCTGTCTGTGTACCACACCACCGTGAGAACTTTGTATGCATTTGAGTTGACAAAATTGCAGTTGCCCCCTCGTGTTGGCTTTGATTTCTGAGTCTCTCTGCACCAGTGGGATTCAACCGACACCTAAGTTTGGGGTTTGGGACTACCTCCTATAAGCATGAGCACTGTTTTCTTTGCTGGCTCCATGTTCCTGACTTTCACCTGACTTTAAAAATAGGGTATATGCCCACTGTGCAGCTGGCTGTAGGGCTTTCCTGTATCGAGATCTGAGCTCTTCTGTTCTGTTATATTTACAGATTCTCCTGGTGACCAGTTAAGCTTTCCTAAGGTTTCATATACAGAAATGCTGTACTTAACACAAAAATAATGTGAGCTAACATTCATTCCCACCAGTCCTGGGCCAGGTGCAGTCTTTGGTCCTTTACACGCGTGAACTCAGCTTCTTAGTGGGCCTGGGAGTGGGCACATGGATGCTCAGAGGAGCTCACTGGTCTCAGCCGCCTGGCTGATGGTTCCTCAATCATGTACCTCAGAATGGATTCCTACAGTGACCGGAGGAGGAGCTAATCTCCAAGGCTCTGCTTCGGTGTGAACTTCTAGTTGAATGACACAGGGACATGTCCTCCAGGCCCCATTGTGTATAGAAGGGACATGTCCTCCAGGCCCCATTGTGTATAGAAGGGACATGTCCTCCAGGCCCCATTGTGTATAGAAGGACCCCAGAACTGTTTTAGCTCTTCAGAAAATCCATACTCTACTGCCCCTAGCCTGCAGCCATAGTTGCCCGGGATACCCCATAAGCAACCTAAGCTGCCTTCTAACGGATATAGAACCCTTCCCCACAACCCAGAGAGCCTCGGAGCCTTCTGACACTACAGGGTCATACTGGAATATCTGCGTTTGGACTTCTATGTCTGGAATTCTGACCGGGGGTGGGGACAGGGGGGACTGTAATATTTGTTTGAAACCAAAATGGTTCAAAAACTCTTTCCCGAGTTCCTTCTTCTTGACTGGCAGGCCCAGAGCTTAGGTGAAGCAAGGAGACAAAAGCCCTGAGGCCATGCCTTGGCTGTGCAGAGCCTAAGGAGAGAAGGGTGGGCAGCCAAAAGACCCTCTCCTCTTGCAGCTGCCCCTCATCTGGAACAGCTCAAGAGCAAAGAAACTGGAGATAGTGGCCCTACCCGTAGTCACTTTGACTATCTGGACGCGTCTCTCACATTACAAAGGCAGAGAGATGCTCGGGTCTATTTCCCTCCCCTCCCCCAAGGATGGCTGCCAGTATCTGGAGACACTTAGTGGTCACTGCTAGGGATGTTTCTGGAGCCTAGTGGGAGGAAAGCAGGGAAGGAAGAGAGGATGATGGGATGCAGGAGGAGGAGAGGATGATGGGATGCAGGAGGAGAGGGTGATGGGATGCAGGAGGAGGAGAAGATGATGGGATGCAGGAGGAGGAGAAGATGATGGGATGCAGGAGGAGAGGGTGATGGGATGCAGGAGGAGGAGAAGATGATGGGATGCAGGAGGAGGAGAGGATGATGGGATGCAGGAGGAGGAGAGGATGATGGGATGCAGGAGGAGGAGAGGATAATGGGATGCAGGAGGAGGAGAGGATGATGGGATGCAGGAAGAGGAGAGGATGATGGGATGCAGGGGGAGGAGAGGGTGATAGGATGCAGGAGGCCCAAGGTTAAGGCCAGAAACTCCAGACATTTTCTTTCTAGCATAAGTCTTAAAAATGGACAGTTTCCTCTATCATTTTGTTCTTTTTCAAAGTTGTCGATCACATGTCCCTGAATTTGAATACATGTTTAGCATCACCCTCTGAGACTCAGCTTGGTGATGGTGAGTGTATTGGTGACATCCACATGCCTGTCCCAGGGAGAAAGAGTCTGTGCTGTATCTTCCCTGCAAGGCAACTGTGTGGAGAGTTTGTGGTGACCCAGTGTCGCCATGGCCTGGAGACCTGGATGGGGACAGTGTGTCCAGTAGGGACAGATACAGCATTGTGGAGAGCTCTGGGTCCCACAACAGCTAGCGGGCAGGGCCAGCACAGCAGGTCTGTAGCTCCTGCCACTGTCACAGTGGCACAAGGCTGCCACTGCCTCTGCCAAACAAGTGAATGCCTACCTTGTGCTGAGCCAGGGCCTGTTTCTTTCCTTCCAGAACCCTTTTGCTTTTTGAAGTGGGCCGTCTGTGTCTGACTTGGAAAAATGAGCCAATAGCCAGTGACTGCTTCCAATACCTGAAGAAAATGGAAACCAAAGTGAGTGAGTTAAAGCTGGCTTGGGGTGGTGGCTGCAGGGCGTGGCTCATAGGACTATGGTCTCAGGGCTGAAAAAGAAAGTGTTGGTAGGAAA
>LR750137.1:518881-776349 GCA_902729485.2 Mus minutoides
ATATATATATATATATATATATATATATATATATATATATATATATATCACTTATAAGTTGATATTGGCTCTAAAGTAAAGAATAACCATGCTACTATCCACAGACCCAGAGAGGCTAAATAACAAGGAGGGCTCAAGTAAGAATGTATGAATCTCTCTGGAAAGGGAAAATAGATCATATATTTTGGGTTGATGGGGGCAAGTGGGGACAGAAACAGGAAGAATCAGGTCTGGGCAGGATGGAGGGAGAGACAATTGGGGGTCATCTCTGGGGCAAGGTAGAAAACTAGTGCAATGGAAACTCCCAGGGATCTATGAGGGTGGTGACCCTAGCTAATGGGATAGGGGTCCGTAACCGACCATCTCCTGTAACCAGGCAAGGCTTCCAGTGGAGGGGCTGGGACACCAACCCAGCCACAAAACCTTTGACCTACAATTTGTCCTGCAAGATGTGGTGGTGTAGAAATTGTGAGAGTGGCCAATCAATGACTGGTCCAGATTGAGACCCATGCCATGAGAGGGAGCCCACCTCTGGCACTGCCTGGAAGCCCGGACCCAGAGGCTGGAAAGCCCAGAGACCTGGGATAGAACCAAACACGACTGGAAAAAAAAATAAAGGTCAATGAAATGATTCCTAAAGATATTCTGCTATCCTTGCAGACTAGAGCTTGGCATGATCGTCATCAGAGAGGGTTCATCCAGCAACTGATAAGCGCAGATGCAGATACAGCTAAACCCTAGTGGAGCTCGGGGAATCTGGCGGAAGAAAGGGAGGAAGGATTGTAGGAGCGAGAGGGACCAAGGACACCTCAAGAAAACTCACAAACCCCACTAAGCTGGGCTCATGGGGGCTCACAGGGACTAAAATGACAATCACGGAACCTGCAGGGGTCTAACCTAGGCCCTCTGCGTGTTTCTTTTGTGTAGCTTAGTCTTCCTGTAGGACTCCTAACACTGGGAGCAGGGACTGTCTCTGACCCTTTGTCTGCTTTTGGGACCCTTCTCCTCCTGCTAGAATGTCCTGTCCAGCCTTAATATGAGAGGAAGTGCCTAGTCTTATTGCAGCATGATATGCCATGTTTGCATGATACCTCTGAAAGGGCTGCTCTTTTCTGAAGGGAAATGGAAGAGGAGTGGATCTGAGAGAGAAGAGAGGTGTAGGGGAGGGACTGGAAGGAAGGGAGGGAGGGAGGGAAAACTGAACTTGGGATGTAATATATGACAAGTATTATTTTTAGAAGTCAATACATGAAATTTGAAGGGAATAGACATGGTGGAGATAGGAGATGAGTTAGAGGGAAGAAAATGGAGGTGACTTTGATTAAAATACATTATATGCATGTATGAATTTCTCAATAAAAGAAAATAGAAACACTTAAACCAGAGGCTGGTGAGATGACTCAGTGTGCAAAGGTGCTTGCCATCAAACCTGATGATCTGGGCTTGATCCTAGAATCCACATCATGAGAGGAGAGAAGCAGCCCTTGCAAGGCGCCTTCTGGTTTCTACACTCACACAAATGCATGCACACATCCCATGAAGTGGCTCACTTCTGCAATCCCAACACTCAGGAAACTGAGGCAGAACTGCTGTGAATTCAAGGGCTTCCTGGGCTAAAGAGTGAGCTCCAGGGAAACCTTAGCTATAACGTGTGAGCCCCTGCATTTTAAAAGAGAGAAAAACAATGTTTAAAAAGAAAGAAAAATTCAAGGTCCTCTGAAATCAGTGAGGTGTCCCACCCCCCCCCCCCCCCCCCCCCCCCCCCCCCCACCCCAGAAAAGGTCTCAAAAAGTCTTTCTCCCTTTGTATCTTTTGAGACTTGTTACACTTTTCTCCTACTTTGTGCTGTTCTCTGATTGTCCACTTTCTGGTTTCTGTTTCTGCTGGGATTCAAGGCGTTTTAAGGGTCTTTAAGGCTGATGAATGTGCATGATTGCCGTCATTAATGTCTTTGTGTTCAAAACTCCATCTGCCTCTCCAGGATCCTAGCAAGCTGCTAGAAATGGAAGGTCTGGAGTGTGAAATAGATTCTTTAAGACTGCAGAGCAAGCTCAAAATGTACCTTCGAGGAGCCGTCGAGGTAAAGCCTTAAACCCAAGTTGGAGATCCCCTAGATCGGAGCATCACTGGGGTCAGACCAGGTTTGGGGACACTGGGTGCAGGAAGCCAGGGTCCATCGGAGGAGGTGACTGAGAACAGGATAGGTGTGGAATAGGTTTGAGGAAAGCTTTAGAGTTGTGTGTCACACAGCTCCTGAAAGTCCAGCCTCGAGCCTTTCTGCTGGAAAGGACCCATAACACAAACCAGAGGTGATTCTTCTTGGGTAGTGAATGAAAGACGTAAGCCCTAGCAGGCAGACTCCAGTTAGAAATAAATGGACTATGACTTCACTCACACAAGAACCACGTTGAGCTGCAGCCATGTCTGTGCCTTGTCCTGAATGTCTTAGAAGGAGCCTACTACAGGATAGGAAGGAGCCTACTACAGGATAGACAGCTAACGTCTGACCCCATAATCTGCCATTTCCCCCTGACTGCTGTCCTCAGCCCTGGCTCTTCTAGGTGGTGACCATGGTTGGCTTCCCATCCTAGCCTCGCAAGCCTCAGTTAGCCATTCAATGTGCCTCTTGCAGGAGCAGCTACTCATCATAAAGAGAATGGACAATATACTGCAGCGGGCCATTCGTCTGGGTAACCCCACGACCATCCATGTGCTGTGTACTGCACAGTGGAACATCTGCATGCCCCTGCTGCAGCGCAACCTGAGGCACCACCTCCGGAAGCCGCTGACCAACATCGCTGAGATTCTGGAGAAGGTTGATAGGTGGGCACCATTTATTCCGTGTCTGGGGAGAACTGGGACAGAGATTTTTTTTTTTGTACTATAAACAGAGCCCAGGATGTGGTTTCACCGATCCCTTGCCTTCAGCTGTACTGCGGGTGAATGTTTGTATCTGACAGTGGGTGCTCTTCATTTCCCTTTGTGAGTAAGCATCTTTCCTGTGCTGTTGACATGCGTCTCTCCGTTCTGTGGCCTGCCTGCTCAGATCTCTGCCGGTTTGACACTGAGGTCTGTAGGCATACATTTTTTGCCACCTACTTTTAATAAGGATTCAACCTCTCCTCTAGCCCACCGTCCAGCAGAAGTAGTGGAATAGAAAAGTTATTAGGATGGGGGAACATGGACCTGTTCAGCAACAATTCTTTAGGGGCAAGCTTGATCTTCTTTGGCAGCAGCTCAGTCCTGTAGCAAACACCAGATACGACTCGACTCGGCAGCTGCAGAGCAGTCCTCTAGGCAGACAGACTCCAGGCATGAACCGGCAGATAGAGTCCAGTCCTTTCAGCAGGCAAACACCAGGCATGAACACCAACCAGCCTGAGGTGAGGCCGTGGAAATTCCACAGGAAACTCATATATCAGTTCTTGGGCAGATTTCTCTCAATGGTGGTGTTACCACAATTTGAGCTCAACAACGCTATGTAAGGCAAACCAATACATGTGTGTCATTAGTGAAGAATAGCAAGGCGGAGAAAACCAAACCCTGGCTCAGTGCTCATCCCCCACTGTCTGTGGGGTCATATTTATACTCCTTCATCAAAGGTCCTTTCATGTATTTATTATATCAAAACATCTCTTCACCTGTGTCTGCTTCAGGAAAACTTTCTTTTTCATGTCTGCTTTGGCAAGATATTCTTTCACTTGTGTGCCTCAGCAAGTCATCATTTGATACAACTGACGTTCCAAAGAACTAGAAGTCACCACTTCAGAGGTCATACTGGCTTTCTGAGTTAGTTGTGAGGTGTCTTTCTAAAATCCCTTTCCAGCGTCTCTGATACAGCTACTTGTCTTGGTTCCCATGATCAAGCAGTGAGATCATCCAGGCCCTGGGGGATGCTTGTCTGGTTATCTATATCCTGGGAAGGTCTTTCGTCTGAGTCAGTCCCTACATCTGGACCAAAATGAGTGAGCCCTTCCCCAGAGCACAGTGTCACCATGCTTGGGTGGTCACGTGGCTCATGCTGTACATCCTGATTTTTGTCAATTGTGAAGATCCCAGGGAGAGGAGCACTGCGTGTCCCGGCCAGGGTATGAGGTTGCCTCATCCCCTCCACCCTGGCAAATGGACACTCCACTAGGGCCATGTGCATGCCTGGCCCAGCAGTCTATGTTGTTTGATGCAGACCCCAACATGCCTGCTCCCTGTACCCACTGTTCCACAACATGTCTACCAGTCCTTGATTTGAAGTGAGCAGCTTGGATACTCACCAATATGCCCTTCCTCTCTCAATTTGGCCACTGCTCTGTCCCCTGGAAGTAACTGGATATTCTAGAATCCTCTCTTCCTTCTTTCTTACTTCTGTGTATCTCTTGGGAGAAGGCTCCTCTAAGGCTACTGCATGGGCCTCCTTTACCTCACACAGCCTGCATGGGGCACTTTAGTTCCCATCATCCTTCTCTCCATCCATGGAGATGCCAGCCTTATGCCACCATGGTCCTGCTCCACACCTAGCCTATGCCTATCGCCAGCAACCTTTTCATTCTAGGAAAATCATGGCCTCTTATCTTCATCTCATTTTTGTAAATTCCAGAATCATCTCCTCCTTCCACAGAGTGGGGTTCTCCAGCTTGTTGGGGTTTGGAGGTGGACAGAGGAAGAGGTGGCCACCCTGGAGAATAGGACATGACTGATGAAAACCCTTTAGCTCTGCTGATCTGAACTGGTCCCACACCATCTCAGCCTCAGAGAATGTGTTTGTTATTGAATGCTGGATTGGCAGGTGTGGCATTCTTTAAACACCTGGAAGGGCTTCTTTCTCCTGGTCTCCATGGTCTCTGGTGGGAAGTCCACTGCAGTGTGGTTCTCTGCGTGCATCTTTTCTGAATTTCAAGCATTTCTTTCCATTTTTTTTTTTTTTTAGCATTTTGTTTATATCTCAGGAGCCTTTAAAATGTTCATATAATCCCAGAATGTTAAATGACACTTTATCAGATTTGATGAATTTTTAGCTATTGTTTCTTTGAATACATTCTACTGTCTGGGATACTAGCTATACACATGCAGAATATGGGGTGCTTCTTGCAGCTCCTGGGGACTGTTCAGTTTTTACATCCTTTTTGTCTTGGCTCATCCAATCAGCCCATTTCTGTCTCCAGACTCGTGATCTTCCTGGCTGCCCTCTCTGCAGCTGGCCCTGTTCTGACCTCGGGGGGACTGTGTACCGGGCTGGGCCAAAAGGGAAGGGACAAAGCTTATCTGGGTGGGTTCACAGGAGCTGGCAGGAACTGGCAGGAACTGGCTTGAGTGCTGGGAAGAAATAGCCTATAGGTCTCATTATTTGGGATAATAAGGGCTATCCTGGGGGAGTGGGTAGCAGTTTGGGGGATGAGTGTACATTATGGGGTGGTACCTAGGTGCTGGGAATGCTCCTTTTACATGAAGAGGAATTTCAGGTGCTTGCTGGGCATGTCCTTATAGAGAAAGATGAAGCTAAACCTGCAATATGGCCACCGGGCTATGTGACTACATCAATTGTGGTGGAGGTTGGGTTTGCCAGGCTATGTGCACTGGAGCATGTAGGCACGTGCGCGCACGCGCGCGCACACACACACACACACACACACACACACACACAGAGAGAGAGAGAGAGAGAGAGAGAGAGAGAGAGAGAGAGAGAGAGAGCACGCAATCCTTACTCCTGCCAGTCTCAAGATGAGATTTTTGGGATTTGGACATGTTTGGCCCTCACTCTTGATCCAGGCCCGTTCCCCGATTCACAGGGCTCACTCATCCCATGCTCTGCCATCATACTTGGCTAGGATGGTCCTCTTCTCACTTACCACGGCTTTTAGTTCAGTGTTTCTGTGTTACCACTATATTCCTTTATATGTGAGCAGTTTTGTGACATGGCTAACTATTTGAAAAGGTTTATTTGCAAACCCCCAAAGCCAGCCTACCTGGGTCCTGACCTTGAGCTCTCTTCTTCCATCTCTTGCCGGGACAGTGACTGATGGCTCTGTACTAGGCATGCAGGTGGGATCCTATGAAGTCTTGGCATCTTTGGTTTGTTTAATACAGGGTCCTACATAGATTGTAGACAATGAAGCCATGACCAGCCTTGAACTTGTTATATAAATCAGGTTAACCTCCAACTTGCAATGATCCTCCTGCCTCTGCTTCCCAAGCACTGTGATTACAGCCTTGTGCCGTGAGTGTTGCCATTCTCAAAGAAGCATTGTTCCTGTTTCGGTGGCCAGTTCAACGTTGGCTGGTAGCCTGAAAGTCACGCTGGCTGGTCCATCTCAGCTCTGGCACATCTCTGGAGGTCCAAGTGCTTCTCACACCCATCCCAGAGAGAATCTTCCCGTGAAGCAGGCTCTCTTCAGGCTGAGCTTTGTGTTTTGCTGGGACAGAGGTGCAAAGATCCCTGCTGTTTGGCAAGCCCAGGCTCTGCCTGCTGCCTGCTTAGCTCAGGCAACACTGTGCCCATCTGCTTTGCCTCTTGTGGGGCTCACGGCCACTTCCCTCGTGAGTTTCCATCCAGGGGAGCCAGATTTCATGCTGTCCAGTATTAGGACCTCTGTGGAGCAGCAGGTGCCCTCTTGTTGGGTACTTTTTCAGATGCTGTGGATGACAGGATGGCTGTCTCATACTGAGAAGCAGAGGCAGCTCTAGCCTTGGGCCAGCTCTTTGGCTTGTTTTCAGGTTGTGGACTCAGTATTGCACCTGCTGGCTGTGGTTTTCTTTTCTGCCCCCTCCCAGCCCCCATGGACTTCTCTCCATGAATGACCCCTGCTGTCTTCTCCCAGCAAGGTTCACACGGGCCCCTCTTACTCCATCCACAGTAGACACCATGGTGCAGCAGGCTCCTGCTCCTTTAGCTAGCAGAGCTCCAGCGCCTCATACCACAGGCCCTCTCTGCTTCTCTACACAGCCTCACAGTATGTACGTTCCCCCTAAGGTAGTGGGAATGCTGCGATCACTTTTATTTCTCCGTCTTGATGGAAAGTCGGTGAGCCATGTGCCACTGGAGCGTCTCCATCCAGCAGTCTGTGGATTGTTAGTTAGCTCTGCATCCTGTGGCAGTGTTTGAGGTAGTCCGTCCATCACTACTGAACAATGCTTTTGTTCAGATGCAGGGGCTTCTCCATCCTTGGCTATAATTAGCCAGAAATGTGGCTAGGCCTCTGGGGCAAATGTCCAGTGTATCCATCAGGCAAAGACAGTGGACCACAGCATTGCCACCAAGTCTATTCCAAGAGACAGGGGTCCATTGCAGTGGACAGCAGGGTAGCTGTGACATCTGGGTGACAACGGGAAAGCTCAGCATGCCCTGTTCTCACATCATAGCGGGAAGTACTACGTGAACCCTTTTCTGTGTCGGCTCCTTCTCAGCCTGGGTGAGCTTATCTCCAGGGATCTTTAGCAACCATCACAAGTTTTTCCTCCCTTTCCGAGGTTTCAAGACAAGATAGGAAAGAGACTGGAAAGCGGGGTTCTGAACAGCCCTATCATTCTGTACCTCTTGCTGGTGATTGGACAAAAGTCCCACAGGCTCCCTAGCAGCCCGCCATAGCTCCTTCTCATGTTCTGTTACCTCTAGTCTCATGGTCTTGTTGCGCTGCCAAGTGCACATGGAGATGGCCTATATTGAGCAGGATGATGACCGGGTGGAGCCTGCCATTGAGCATATGCAGAAGGCCATGCGCCTGGACAGCCTAGGTATCTACAAAGACATGATCAAGATAACCTACCGCCAGCTGCAGTTGGGTACCATGCTGTACCAGTCTCCTGATCGTCCTGAAGACAAGGCCACTATGGCTATTGAACAGGTACATACCTCCCATTGTGGGATCAACCTTCTAATGAAAAGACCAAGGGGGAATCTTGGGTCAGAGGGAGCCCAAGGGACCATTTAGACCCAGGCAGGATGCCCAGGCTCATCTAGCCAAGGTCTGTATGGCTTCCAGGCAGCCTGTGGGAGCTGTATTGCCTGAGGGTGAAACCATAGACCCCTTGAAAGTCTCAGCTGTCCCAGGAAAGGGGAGCCTCAGATATCATGCACATCATCCCATCTGTAGGCAAAGAAAGCCACCCCAAAAGATGGTGCCCGGAAGAAGCGTGCAATCCTGGTGAACGCAGGCCTGGCTCTTGCCCCTGACACCTTCCAGATTGTGCTGGACAGTGAGAATGAGGCCAAAGGTAAGTGCTGCCCTCAATCTCACTGCTCTGGACTCTGCTGTGACATGCCTTATTAGTCACTGGAAGCACTAGAGAGGGATTGTGTCTGCAAGTGGCTATTAGTAGCAGAATACTACACCCAGGACTTAACCTTGCTGTTCTAGAGGCTGGACATCTCTGATGGCAAAATGGTGGGCTAGTCTCTCTTAATACCACCTTCCTTGGCTTATAGATGGTCATCTTTTCCTTGTGTCTTACATGTCAATCTCAATATCCTCTCTCTATAAGGATTCAGTCAGACTGAAAAGGACCCGCCCTCCTCCAATGGTCTCCTCAACCTTATCACCTATTCAAACCCCATCTCTTGAAAAGAAGGGTTTATTCTGGAATCCTGGGGATAGAACTTGGAAACAGTCTATATGGAGACTTAATTCAGCCTATAGTGCCGTCTGAAGAATGGAGATAGCAGTCCTGGGGTGCTCTTTGGATCAAAGCTAAGTAGATTTCACTTACCTGCCCCACTTACTTTGTTTCCAGTGTAGAAAAAGGTAGTGCTATACCCTAGTTGTGGCTGCTGAGTCCAGCCCTCGGGGCCAAACCAGCAACTCTGGCTAGAAATAGGCAGCGCCACTGTTGCTAGAGCAGCAAGATAGTCTTACTTGGTGGGGGCACTCTCCTGCAGCTCCCGCCAGCACAGCACAGCCCTGGTGAAAGCATTATAGGGACTGGAGCTTCAGAGATGACAGACTGAAGTTGTGTTGGCTGTAGCCCATGCTGTAGGTCCCAGGCAAGATGGGGAGGATGGAGTCCTGGCCCTAGGCTAGGATGACTGAAGCCTTGGAAATCACCTTTCAGGTTGTCTTACGCCACCATCTACTTTGGCACTTGCATTGCTCTTGGGTTTATCCTGACCCTCATGAGTCTGAGCAGCCATTGGTCGGCTGACATCACACACATGGTCTGTCTTACTTGGTTGGTTCATTTTATTAGATGAACATAAGCGACTATCCCCATGTCTGCATTTTTACCAGAGGACATAGTGCCAAGTTGGTACCTGTAGGAGATTCTGAGACTCACTAAGGTAGGGGCCCCAGGAAGTAGGGTACCCCAGCAAGTGGACACCTGTGTTATATAGGGAAGCACAGAGGAGGCAGGGCACCACCTGAAAGGCAGTGCACACAGGCCCAGTCCCCAGCTTCCTATCTGGTGTCTCCTGTACCTGACTCAGCACTGGGCAGCTGACTCTCACTATGAAGCTGAGCTTTGGGTAGGTATTCATCTTAGATCTGGAAAGGGATTGAAAGCCTCTACATGAAAAAGAAGGACTGCTGGGCTCGCAAGTGGACAGTGGGTGCTGCCCGAGAGGACAGGATGTGGGGGCAGGTCAAGGACCTGGTGCTACTGAGCCCACAGGACATTTTTTTGCAGCCTATTTTTATATCCATTTTCTTGCCCACCACCCACCAGAGGCAGTGGAAGAGAAAAGTTATCAGGATATGGGGGAAGTGGACCTGTTCAGCAACAGTTCTTTAGGGGCGAGCTTGATCTTCTTTGGCAGCAGTTCCGTCCCGTAGCAAACACCAAATACAACTCAACAGCTGCAGACAAGTCCTCTAGGTGGGCAGACACCAGGCACTAACCAGCAGCTACGGTCCAGTCCTTTTAGCAAGCAGATACCAGGCAGCTGTAGTTCAATCCTGAAGAAACTGCAGTGCTCACCAAATGGCCCAAGGCAAGGCCGTGGAAGTGGCAAGCTACCAAAGGAACCTCTCTGTGGGGGTCATGTTTATACTCCTTCATCACATGTCCTTTCACATGTCCGCTATAGCAAAAGATCCTTTCATCTGTGTCTGCTTCAGGAAACAGTCTTTCATGGGTCTGCTTTAGCAAGACATCCTTTCACCTGTGTGCCCTACAAAACATCCTTTGACTTAAGCCGGAAGTTTCCATTTCACTGTATCTGAAGACTGACAGCTCCACACACTCCACGCACTTAATGTCATTGCTGGTCCAAAAGCACTGGTGTTGCCCTGGCGATGCTACCCTGGTGACGGTGCCCTGGTGATGGGGCCTCTTCACATGCAGCTGCCCAAACCTCATTTGTAGACTATGGACCTGTTTGCCTGGCACAGCAGTGCTATTCTATACCCAACCCTGGCATACCTTTTCATTTTTGGCTATCTTCTTCTTTCAGTTTCCACTGGGAAGAACAAGGGCCGCTTCACCTACCTCTGCGCGAAAGCTCGACATCACATCCTCTCTGTGGACAAAGCTGCTGGTCACCTGCGGCGTCTGGGATATGAGAATGACAAAGAGAGGTGGGCCAGCAAGGAGGGTCTGCCAGCTATGTCCTTCATCCAGGCACCAAGTTCATGGCTGCCTGGGAGCCCGGGACAGGTAACACAAGCCACAGGTGCTCCCCATGGAGCCCCCGTGCTGAGGATGTGGCGTCCTCCTGAGGAACAACTTAGTAGGTCATGCTGGCAAAGGCCACCACAGGAATCCCCAACCCAGGGACAGCCATCCACAGCACATGTAGGGAAAAGGACTTATGTGGGAGCATTTCTCATTGTTAAATGACCAAAAGACCCACTGAGAGTAGGAAAGAGAGCTGTACGTGACCTTGGGGACAGGCCTAGCTCTGGCCTCTGGGCCTTACCCCAGGAATGATTCCAGCTCCGACCCCTGAGTTCTGACTTCCTGTGTCATCCAACTCTGCCGCGCTTCCTCCCCACTCACAGCCTCAGCCAGGTGCACTTCCATGTCCCAAGCCACTGATTGACACCTGGCCCTGTATAGTGGCTTTCCCCGCCCCCCAACAGCCTTTGCAGGGGTTCCTAATTTCACCTGTGTTTCCTTCTCACCACCTGGGTCCTGAGGAGCAGAATTGTGATTTGGGCAGAGCTGGCCAAGGTTGCCTGGCAGCAAGACGTGTGGGATGTCTGTCGCACGGCATCCCGATTTTGTCTCCTCTATGACAATGTCAAGGCAAAGAGGTCCACAAAGATAAAACGAGGTACGCCGCGCCCTTACTATGTGGATAAGGGTGAGCATGTGGTATGTGGGTAGGCTGAGCTTCAGGCCATTGTGAGCCTCTGGTGACTGTGGCATCACCAGTAGGTCCCACCAAGGAACACCAAGCAACACAGAGCCAGTGGCCACCTCCTGGAAGGGCCCTGGTCACGTGTTTGGGTTTAGAGGAGTCTTTTTCACAGATAGCAACATTTCTGAGTATGTTTTCAGTCAGGCCTCTATCTGTGAGCTTCATAGCCACAGGGTAGACCACCAAGGCCCGGAAATAAATGCAGCAAGAAACAAGCATCAGGGCTGAGCGCAGGCCGCAGCCTGCTTCCTGACTTTTATCCCCGGAGCATTGCCCTTCACCAGTGATCCACACGGCGCACAGTCTGCAGTCACTGTGACAGTCAACTACAGATTGCTTAAAGCTCAGGAGTGTACAGATTCCACGTGTACACGGCACCATTTCATGGTGGCCGTGCTTACAGCAGACCAGTAGTGGCTGCTGTAATGATGGGAAGGATACAGGTTTATACCAGCCCAGGCTATCCTTCTCGAAGGGCTCGTCCCACAGAAAGTTGGGCAGGAACCTCTGTGAAGAATTGCTGAAAAAGAGTCTCCCTTTCCCTGCTGCTGTTCCCTCAGGGAAGAAGAAAAAAGGCACCGAGGGCTCCATGCATGACTGGGCTTCCTCTGAGATGGCCGTGCATAAGCAGATGCCCCCTGACCTGCTGAGGAAGATCGCAGAGGTGTCGTTCATCAGCGCTGAGGTGTGTCAAGAAGGTCTTGGCCATTGTAGCTGCCATGCTGCCGTGGCCATTAACACACCAGAGAGGTTTGTTGTAAGGGCTCCCTTTGCATACGAGTTCAAGTGTGTGTATGTGTGCACACGCACGCACGCGACACACACACACACACACACACACACACACACACACACACACGCATGCCCCAAACATAACGGCACAGTAGAGATAGAAAATTAATTCAGTTCCTGAGGACTGCATGAAAAGAGTGTGACCTGAGATGCAGCATGGTGTGTGTTGGTGCACTTTTTTTTTTTTTTGTGGGCAATAATTTCTGAATTCTGAGTGTGAAGTCATATTTGAGTATTGAACTTGGCATTGGTTTAGGAAGCTTTTGAAGGAGATGAGATATCTGCCCTGTGACTCCATGGGCCCAGCAGAGGCTTGGGCTGGCTCTTGGTTCCCATCTCTAATGGGCCTGCTCCCTTACAGACAGGCATGCTGAGACTCAACGCTAGCCCTGCCCAAAGCTAACGGCATGCATTGTAACCCAGCTGCATCCAAAGCCCTTGAGCCTGAGCTCTCTGCTGCCATGCCTGGGCCAATGCCAGATGCACCGTTTTACCCTCACAATGGCTACAACAATTTCTTTGGTCTTACTCAGTGGACCCAAGGCAGAGGCTGAGGCACACACTTGTTTATTCCATTAAAGTCTTGAGACAACATGAGCAAAGATAAAACTGGCAGATGGCAGAGCCCAGAGTTGATATGCAGGAGACCAGTGGCTGAGACTGACTGGTTTACCAATGTGGGGCTGGCCTGACCCATGTCCTCGCACCCATCACCCTGCCAGGTAGGCGTTGTAGCTTTTCAAGTGGCAAAACAAGTTTTAAGAGGTTTCAGGGAGATGAGCAGTCACAGCTGCCACAGGAGAACATGGAGACTGCTCTGCCCTCCCGCAGAGGGCTTTTGAAATAAGCTCCTCCCTTGGCGAGACTCTCGAACCGAACTGTTGAGGGTGGTGGGGTATGGAAATCCAGCATGTGCTCCATCTAACTTGTGTTTGGCTTTTTCAGGGAGCAGTCTTTGCCGTGTGTCACCCCCCCCACCTCAGTGCTGGGGTCTGCCTTGCTGTGACTTCTCTGTGTTCTTCCTCACAGGCCACTGTCCACCTCCTGCACTCAGAAGGTGTACAGCTGAACAACCAGGCCATTCCTCCTGAGGACTTGAGCCAACACCCAGCCGGCTACGTGCCTGAACCACCAGAGAGCAATTCAGAGTGGATCACGTACAGGTGGGAGTCCTAACCACCCTGTAGACCAGTGGTTCTCAACCTGTATAGGTCATGACCCCTTTGGGGGGGGGGTCACACATCAGATGTTTACTTTATGATTTGTAATAGTAGCAAAATTAGTTATAAAGTAACCATGGAAAAAATACTATGGCTGGGGTCACCACAACATGAGGAACTTTATGAAATGGCCTTAGCATTAGGACGGTTGAGAACCACTACTGTACACTAAGTGATTAAGAATCTGCCTCCTTTGCCCAGCCCCAGTTGTAGACGAAACAAGATATACATGTTCTAGCCCAGGATGTTTGTATGCAGCTAGAGCTGAGAGTGGCTTACCCAAATCAAACAACTGTAAAAACAAAAAGAAGACTAGAGTCATTAGCAACTCACTAAAATGCCCACTTGGCCCTGATGGGAAGAAGTTGCCCAGCCTAGGCTAATGGGAGAGAATCTTTTCCATGGTGCCCACTGTGGTGAGTGGCTTCATCACCCACTCTAGGTACCAACCACCCAGCAAGCGGTGTGCACCGGAGGCTCTCACAACCACAGAATGTCTAGGAGCCAGGAGGTGAAGGCAGATACAGGCATGGCAGGAGGCAGCATGAGTGAGTGCTCTGGTCAGCGCTCCTCCTCAAACCAGGAAGCTATGAGAAGGGCCTGTGAGACTCAGCATGAGAGGAGCTGTGAGAGGGAGCTGCCAGTATCTGGATAGGACCTCACCAGGCCCAGCTGTGATAAGGGGCAGTTGGGGACATGCATGAGCAGAGCAGTACCAAGACAGTCCCTCTAGAGCCTGGATTCCTGGCCTGTACAGGGATGCCTGACCAGACTGAGATACCTTGAAAACTGGAGTGGGGATGACCAGGAGAGTCCGCCTTCACACCAGCAGTGGTGTCTGGGATAGGTAAGGTGGAGGCTCGGCGTTGAGCTGACCGCCACATGGTGTGTTGTTTCAGAACCTGGATAGAAAACTTGTCACAGTATGCCATGAACAACTGGATGCGTGCTGCAGAAATTGGGCAGGAGTTAGGGGAATCCTGGATCGTGCAGAACGCCGTGGTCTACGTCTTGAACCACAACCGGCATCTCATCTTGGCCGGGAGGCAGAAGGAGCTGGTGGAGTCCCTATTCCACTTCCTGGGCATCATCAAGGTCGTTGGATTGACAGGGTGGGTGTGGACACCCACAGGTGTTTATGTTGGAGAGTCATAACTGCAGGGATCAGGCGTGACCACGTGAGAGCAAGGAGAGACAAGTTGGCGTGGGTCAGGCCTGAGCATGGAGGACACACTCAGCCTGTGCTACGATAGCATGGCCTCCATGGCCCCGGGAACCCACACCTGCCTCGCTGCCTGCAGCTGGCTCTGCTCCAAGCCATAGCAAAGAGTCCAGCTTAGGCCCAGGCACTCCTGTGAAGTAGCTTTGAGTTCTTCACACCTGGGGCTGGAGGTGGGGAGAGGGTGGGATTTCACGAGTACACGTTTGTTTGTTTTTGAGTCTAGATGAGTGAGAAGTTAGAAATCTGAAAGCATTTGTGTTGGGGTGTTGTGTTTGAGGCTAGCCTGGTCTCCAAAGTGAGTTCCAGGCCAGCCAGGGCAACATAGTGAGAACCTGCCAAGAAGAAAAGAAAGGAAGGAAGGGGGGAGGGAGGGAGGGCTGCATGGGCTGAGCACTGTCCTGCCCGGCTGTCACAGCTCTCATGTCACCCTCCAGGGACTCGGTCATGCTGGTCATGCTCTGTAATGCCCTTGCTCGAGGCCTGATCATGAGCTGGATTCCCACCCAGACATCTGAAAAGTCGAAGAAGAACGTGCGCCCTACCTTGGTTCATGGTCCACTGGAGTCTTCTGTTCTATCAGATATCAGAGCAGCTGTGGAGGTAACTACACCCTGCAGGCCAGGGGGCCAGGGGGAAGGCCGGAGGGGGGGGGCTCAAGGTCTCCTCTTAGATTTGCCTTGTGGTGAAGATGCAGTCGTTTTAGGTCTGTGAATTCGCACTGAACCTCACAAATGGGAACGTGCCGGAGGACATCGTGCCCACCAACTTCCGGCAGCACCTCATCGCCACCTGGGTGAAGGCCAAGCAGCTACTGCAGCAGCAGATTGGTCAGCGGCTAGGCATCGATGAGCAGGTAGGTGCTGAGGGCGTTAGGACCCGCCCACACACTGCCTTTCCCATCGTTCTCTTTATGGTCTTAGATATGACCGCAGTTGCTGGGAGGGGACTATTTCCACCTAGTGAGGTCTGAGGTTTCTCTCCACCGTCACCAAAGTTGCTGCTCTTGCGAGTTAAGGCAACAAGTCTCCACCCGATCTGAGCTCTGGGCCTCTGGGGGTGCTGCCCACTCCCACTGCCACTCATTGACAGAGTCATCTCCTTGGCACCCCACCTTCCCCTCCCCCAAATACAAAGGTCTGGGAAGAAGGGAACAGTATGAACTCAAGTATTCCCCCCCCCCACGTCCCTGACTCTGCAGCAAGTAAATCTCTGTGAGGAGCGGTGGGGGGAGGAGAGGGGGGAGGGGTCAGAAGGGACATTTATGCCGGGGCCAGGCAGAAGGGGTTAATGAGACATCCCGTACCAGCAACCAGGACTGGACAGTTTTCTCCCTCTAGAAAGCCCTCCTTAGTAGTCAGACAACACTGTCTTCAAGGCCCAGGAGTATACAGACTTTGGACCTTGCTGCTTAAGAGAGTAATGAAGAGGTTAACTTTACCCAAATAGCCTAGATCAACATTCCAAGTACTGGGGCCTGGCTATTCCTTGAGACCAGTGTTGCACAGGTTTATCTCACAAGGTCTCAGGTCTCCACTGCTTTCCTCTGCTGTTCCCTGGGCTCCTGGGCACGTAAGCCTATCTATCCTTCCAGAGTACCAATGAAGACATCAACTCTGTGACCAGGGTCCTAGTTGCCCTTGAGATGTATTCGTGCAACGGGCTGGGCCTCATGGACTTCACTGTGCCCCCGCTAGTTCAGGTGAGTCTCCCCAGGTATCCCAGGAGGTAACTCAGTAACCCCCATCCAGGAAAACTGAGGAAGCTGAGGCTTGGGATCCTGCCCGAGGCAGTCAGAACTCAAATCCACATCCACATCGGCACTACGGTTCCCGCCGTATCCCTGCAGCTGCCTTCTCTCAAAGCACACATGTCTGGCCTTTGTATGGCTCTGTCTGTCCTTCACACTAGTGTGAAGAGGATGCTTCTCTCAGTGGCCTGACTGTGGTCCTCTTCCTCCCAAGATCTCAGCACAGACAGAGACATATGAGAGGTCAGGCATACCTATACCTTGTCCTTGGTCTAGAGGTGGCCGTGTGGTGGGAGAGCAGCGAAGATGAAGCAGCTGAGATCAGTAGCAAACTTTACATTGCAGCTTGGCTTCACCGATGGGTGGTCTATCTAGAACTGCATATGCTTAGTAATCCCTACCAGCATGCATGCTAAGCCATGTGCAAGTAACAGGGGATTGACGGAGCTCACTGGGCTGGCAGCGTGGTCATTGTCGAGGGCCACAGACCACTAGGCAGTCATTGTCACTAATGCGATGTCCTTCTCCCCTGCTTCACACGCTGGTAAGGTGATGAAGATGGCCTCCGAGTGCAACTGGTCTGACCATCTGGTGGAGCTGCAGACCCTGACACGCCTCACCCATTTCGCCTACATGGCTCATGACCATGAGGTCACCATGGCGTGTTCTCAGAATGCCACACAGATGGGCCTCAAGCACCTGAGGTCGTTTGACCCGTAAGTGACTTCCACGATGATGTCCTAGAGGCATACAGTAACATCCCCAGAGAATCAGAGCAAAGAGTGTGTCTCCTGCCAGAGCAGGGGCCAGAGGCTCAGGCCTGCTGACCAAGGGGTGGCTGGCAGGAACCTGGTGGCCCTTCACCTGCTTCTGGCTGTGTGCTCTAGAACAACACAGTGAAGAGGGCGCATGAAGCCCGTATCACTGAGGACTCAGAGCTCCACAGGCCTCAGCTGGGAGGTCTGTACAACAGCTGTCTCTGTACGACCACTAGCTAAGAGTGGATGGTTCTCTTAGTTGTGATAAAATACCACAGCAGAGAGGCCCAAGAAATGGGGATTTCTTGTTCATGGTGAAGAAGCTGGTGTTGAAGTTCAGTTGGTGTCTAGTGAATGTCTCTGCCTAGTTCAAAGATCGCCACTTCACGTGACAGAAGAGGCAAGTTGCTCCTTTGTATTCCTTTAAGGGGCAGAGTTCCACCCTGAGGATTCCAACTCTGCCCTGCACTGGCTCATTTCCCAACATCCCTTCTGCTAATAACCATCACCTGGGGAGTTGGGTTTCAGCGTATGACGTTAGGGGACGTATGTGGTTCTCAGTTCAACCACATTCCAACCCTGGTGCAGACGGCTTCACCAAAGTGATTTTCTAAGTTACAAGATGTATTACACATAATGTAATATAATGTCACCGGAGGACATGGGCAGGCCATCCCCTCCCTTGTTGGACAGGAGACAGCGTCTCTGTCAGGCCTCCCATGGCAACTGCTGGAAATTCCGCGTCACTGGTGGTTTGAGTTGCCTTTCTCGTTGCTGTGGACTGATTAGAAGCGACTCAGGACTGAAAGGTTCATTTTGGCTCATGGTTTCAGGCTGCGGTGCACTGCAGAGGGAAGGCATGGGGACCGGCTGTGAGAAGGCAGCTAATGTGTGCGGAATCATCAGAACAGGAAGCAGGGAATGGGGAGGAAGTCATGGTCAGGCTGCAAAACCTCATGGCCTGCCCTCAATGGCTGGATCCCACAAGTGAGGTGACACCTCTTAAAGGTCCTACAGCCTCCCAAAACAGTGCCACCTGCTCTGAACCAGAGTTGACACACATGAGCCTGGGGGGGGGTGGGGGAGTCAGCCTACACCACCAGCAAAGTTCCAGAACGCGTCCATCTTCCCTCATAGTTCCAACAATGTCCTTGTCCTTTCTTCCTGAACATGGGGCTATTGTAAAAAGCAGTGTGGGGACAACCGGCCATACAGTCAAAACTGTCTTCCTTGGGCTCTTCTTTTTGGCTTCTTTCCTGAGTCCGGTTATCCTGAAAGACAGAGTCATGACCCAAGGCTATAAAGGTGCTTCCTCTGCCCAGTGGCCAGATTTAGTCCTCAAATCCACCTAGTTCTTCCCCTTGCCCGTGTCCCCAGTCTTGAGCTATGTCTACCAGCCTTGCTTTCTGAGCCCCTTTGATGCACTCCTGGTGTGGTGTAATGCCAGCCTGTGTTGGTAGGATTTAGGGGGCGTGTGGCATCTGCCTCCTGATTGGTCGGACTCCTATGAGGACAAGGCCAAGCCTGTGTCCTGTGCACAGCGGCAGCTCCGAGGCCATGTTCAGACCGCTGCTGAGAGTCAGCAGAAGGCCATGACCTGCAGTGTGGACATGACATTTGTACTGAGGAGTACCTGATCATGTGGCCCATGGGCCTTTAGAACTGGTTAGTAGGAGGAATGTGGAAGGGTTTGTAAATGTAGGACTGAAAAGTCCTAGAAAAACTTAATAGACCACTCTGGCAGAGTGCGGGAGACTAGAATGCTGAGAAGAGTCAGTTAGGAGATAGGCTACACTCCTCTTATATTCCAGCAGGGAATCTGGCTCAAACGTGAACCAAATAGCACCACCCTCTTTCAATTGTTCTTATGGGGAATTTGGCCACAGGCCCAAGAAGAGAAACGATTACAACAACTTTTGGTGTCCTGGCCTTAGCGGGCACAACCTTTACCACTGAGCCATCCTACCCACACAGATTTCACTCTTACTTTGATTTTTATAGTGAGTTGGAAGAGCTGAAGTCCAGTTACCATAGCTCTGCAGGGAAGATGGACAAGGGGAGGTGCATGAGGTGACTGCAGACTTAGAAGTCACAACCCCATAGGGTCAGACCAGAGCTAGGGAAATGGCCATGTTCAACCCTGTACAAGATCCACTTTTATCACTCAAAGTATCCTTAGGAGAAAAAGAATTGAGCACCCCCCGCAGAAAGGGTTGTTGCATGCTGTTTGTGCTACTGCAAACAGCCACCGCCTGCTTGGGCACAGGAGGGGAGCTGGGTGTAGCACCAGGCCAGGCTAACACACTCTTCCATCAGTAATACTAAATCAAATCTAATTTATAAAGGAAATCCCTGTAATAAATAAAGCAAAGACGCCCATGCATACAAACAGCAACGAGAAACCTGGAGGGGGCAATGCTGAGTTCCTCACTAAGGCTTCTGAAAGTCTTTCATAGACTGTTGTTGCCCCCTGCTGGTAACTGTTGTTGTTGCACCCTGCTGGCTGCAGCGCACCTCTTTTTTTTTTTATTTATTTTTTTTTTTTTAAAGTTGTGTGACCCTGTATGGAAAGATCAAAATGTCCAATTGTTACTCCCCAGGCTAGGCTCTCAACCTTCTTCTTTACACCAACCTACCCTATAAAGGGGATTCTAATTACCACATAAGCTCAGTTTATCTGCAGACCACAAATTCCCACTGTGCAGCAGGTCCTTACAGGCTAAGGTCAGATGCCCTTCCTCTACTGGCATATACTGGCATATGTGGATGTTTGCTCCAGCAATCAGGTGCCGGTCTTCCAGAGTCCCAGGACCCAAAAGAAATGTGCTCAGAACAAGTTTATCACTCACAGAATAAAATCTATGTGGCTTACAGTCAGAACATGCCCTCCTCCCTCCCCACTCTCACCCCACCCTCACACTAATGGTGTGTGTACCCAGACCACAGCTCCACTGGATTTGGGACTCAACAGGAGACTGTGTGAGGAGCTGTGGTGCTGCTCTGAGACGGTACTGCAGGCCTGTGTGCACCTCTAAGTACAGAGTACAGACCACCTGGGACAAGACTTTGTTTTGAGCCCAGGAAAAAGCCTGGCTGAGCCTAACAGATGGTTCTGCTGGCCCGCCGATGCATGGAAATCCACCAGAAACTAGCAGCTAAAAGCCAGTTAAGTAGCCTGTTCCATGGAACCTGTCATGGTTCCATGGGTTCACTGGACTCTGCCAGTTAGTTCTGATCTGGGGTCTCCCATAAGGGTAATTGAGAATCCATCAGCCAGGTACCCACATAGCTGATTCCCACATCCCCAGAAGGCCTCTGTGCATGGGCATCTCCAGAAACTGCCGTGGACCTCACTATGTAGTATCTCTGGGGATGGAAGACCATCTATCTCCTCAATGAGTGTCCCAAACAGCCAGGCCAGATGTAGGCATCTCAGTTCACCGGTAAGGATGGCCTCAGAAGGCCAGAAGAATCACTAGCCCTAAAGCACAGAATAAAGTAGAAGTGCGCCTCCGTCTTTGGATGCCTTTGCAGGGCAATGGGTGGAGAGCGGCCTGCATCACTTCACACCTCTCCCCTCCCTCGCTCTGTGTCCTCCCCAGGAGCAACGCCAAGCTCGCAGCAGAAATGTTGTGTATGGTGTCCTGCATCCAGGGCCGTAGCATCATGGAAAACTTGAAAGGCAGGAAGCAGCTACGGCTAGCAGCAGCCAAGGCCTTTGTAGAAAGTGCCAGGTATGCAACTCGGAGGGGAAGGATAGGCTGGCTTGGCTAAGTATAGGGAGAAGCCAAGCCTGTGTAGTGCCACCAAGGTGCTATGGGACATTTCCAAATCCCAAGGGAGGAATCATGTAGTACCAGCAGGCCTCTGCCTCCATCCTGTCATGCAGCTAGCTGAGCTCACAGACACCAGGGCATCCATGGGAGAAACTCAATAGAGCTGTGAGCTAAGGTGGGTGCAAAGGATGTCCGGAGGGTCCCTAAGCATCCAGGGGTTTAAGGAGTGGGGGCAGGTGGACACAGCAAGGGCCAGGTTAGGAGAGCCCATCATTGCCCTGGGATGTGGTCAGCACCTGAGGAGCTAGGGAGGTGGCACACAGGGTTTGCACTACCATGGTGCCTGCCGTACAGTCCCAGAGCTGGACCACCCTGATTCTGCTCCTCCCCCCCTACAGAGCACAGACACTCCTGGGAAAGGCTGTACCCGGGAAAGGTGTGGGTGTAGCCGAGCAGCCAGCACAGCCTATTGGGTTTTTCAGACGAGGCATGTCATTTCAGGTTTGGGGGCCTGGCAAACAGCAGTTCCCTGGTGATGATGGCCACCCGGCACTACTGGAACACATGGCTCCCGCTTCTGTCCTCACCATCCAACAGGAGGAAGGCCAAGGCATCCCTCCAGACAATCATCACAATCATCAACAAGACAGAGCACAAGAAGCAGGTGCCACAGGGACACAAGCCAGGTTGCTAGGAGGCCTTTACCCTCAGGCCTGGCCAGACTCACAGGAAAAGACAACCCCACAGCATGGCTCTCACAGAATATGGCTGCCTTGGGGCATGGCTTGATTAGGAACACAACTCTCACTGAACACAGGCCCTGGGGGATGTGACTCCCATAGGAGATGGCCCTCTACAAGACATGGCCCACATTGGGTACCTCCTCTTACAGATGCCTCCTACACAACTTCTCCTGCTGGGTGACACTATATTCTCCAGGTTCCAGAGAGGCGTGAGGTTCCTGGCCACCTGCAGGGGTAGCCTCTGACCTCCCCTCCCCCTAGTCCAGAATTCCCCTTCCATTTCCTCTTCTTTTTAAACAACTTTGAACCAGCAGCTTCCCCTATTAGAAATTTTGTATATCTCCTTCTCTCTGCTGTTTAGAAATTAGTTTAATCTCTTTCTGGTATCTGGAGAATTAAAGGCAGGCTATTGAGTTGACGTTGATTATTGTATTGGCAGGGCATTCACAGCTGTTAGCTTGCCTCTGAGCATTGCTTTCACTGTATCCCAGAAAGTTTTTCTTGCCTCTGAGCATTGCTTTCACTGTATCCCAGAAAGTTTTTTCCTAATTTTTTTTATTCCATTAATTTAACATGTTTCATATCATTGGAAACAACTATCTTATGTTAGGGGAGTAGTCTGTGTGCTGTATATGTGTGTATAATGTGGGATGTGTAGTATCTGTGGGATATGTGATGTGTGTGTGTGTGTGTGTGTGTGTGTGTGTGTGTTGTGCTGTGTTGTGCTACACAGATTGTATATGTTGTATGGTTTGTGGTATATAGTGTATCGAGTATGGGTGATATGGTGGTGTGTGTATGTGGTATAATGTTTGGTATATACATATGGTGTGGTATGTGTTGGGTATAGTGTGTATGTGATATATATATATATATGTGTGTGTGTGTGTGTATGTGTGTTACATATATATGTATATATATAAAACACACATACATATCTACACTATATATATATATATATATATATATATATATATATATATATACACATACACATACTATATGTGGAGGTACAATAGATAGATAGATAGATAGATAGATAGATAGATAGATAGATAGATAGAGAGGGTTGGAGGGGTATGTGTGTTTGGTGTATGGTCTATACCTGATATGGTATAGAAGTGTGGCATGGTGTGGTGTGCTGGTTACAATTTGTTATGTGTGGTGCAATATATGTGTGATATGATATGTGTATGGTTTATATTATGCTATGGTGTGCATGGAATATTGTATGTAGTATGATGTTGTGTGCAAAATGTGGTGTGTTGTATATGGTATGAGAGTATGTGGTACAGTGTGGTGTGATATGGCATTGTTTCTGTATGGCACAGGAGGTCTTGGCATGTATAGTATGTGTATGGTATGGTCTATGTGTAGTATGGTGTGATATGATATGGTATATGATATGGTATGCATGTATGATATTGTACTCATGTGGCATGTATGGTTCTGAAATTTTGTGGCAATTTTTGTTTTTTTTTCTCTTTGGTTATTTTATTTTGTTTTCTTTTTGTTTTTGACCAACACTAATGAGGACCAAGATGGAAGGACACATCAGCCTCCTCCAACAGGTGCCATTTGTTTGCTCAAGATGGAGGAACACAGTCCCCTCTAACAAGTGCTGTTTGTTTGTTTGTTTGTTTGTTTGTTTGTTTCACTTAAGGAGACAGATATAACCCTGCCTTTGCACCAGTGGCCATCAGCTGACTTCCAGACTGGAGGGACAGCCTCTGAAATCCAGTTCCTCCCAGGTCGGTAGCCTCGGGGCAATGGGAAAGGGGAGCTTAAGTATCCTGTGCTTCATATCCTGTGTCCTCACACGAGGCACCTTAATTGGGACCATGCCAACGAGCGTGTCTGCTTCTTACTTGGTGTTTTCTCTTAAGCTCCTATGAAAACCTATTCTGTACAGAGAACGCCCAGCCCAGGTCCTCCATCCTACCAAAGTGGAGACCCTTCACCTAAGACCCTGGCTATGCTGATAGATGTGTCTTGTCTTCTCCTTAATCATGTTTCTACCATTGGAAAAAAACGTGGAGGTGCTCTCCTCGGCAAAACAGGGACAGGAAGATACCACTCTGACCTCAGAACAACAGAGATTTCAATCTTTTCAAAAAGAATACATTTTCTTCTCATGATAAGATTCTCTGTCAATCAAGAGCCTCATGTGTATTTGGCACTGCAGAATAGATTAGGGGACCCTGCCTTGAGCATGTTAGTCTATTCATAGGCAAAACTGATTCAAAATTAAGAACAAATGCATGGCCATATGTAAGTAAAAAGTGTACTGAACCCCCAGCGTTTCGAATATTGACAGACTTTGAAAGAAAAGCAATACAGATAACATAGTCTGAGAGGCAGGCCTTCACTCACACTCCCCCAGTTGAGTCAGCTTGTTGCATATGGAGCCAGACAGAAGCTGGAACTCAAACTACACTCACTCCTGAAAACCACTATTGGGGAGGTCAGGAAGTCCACGGCTTCAAAAATTCCCACTCTTGGTGCTGGAGGGGTAACTCAGCTGTCAAGAACACTTGATGTCTTCCAGAGAAGCCAAATTGAATTTCTGGCACCCACACAGTTGTTGACAACCATCTGTAACTCCATTTCCAGGGGTATCAGATACCCTCTTCTGGCCTCCATAGGCATGGTCATACATGTTGTACATAGACATAAATCTTTAAAACAAAACAAAACAAAACAAGCAAGCAAAAACATGAAATGCACATAAAATAAACAAAACAAAACAAAACAAAACAAAACAAAACCCTCCCATTCTGGGCCCGATGTGGCATCACACACCTTTAATCCCAGCACTTAGGGAATAGAAACAAACAGTTCGCTGTGAGTCAGAGTCCAGCCTGGTCTATGTGGTTCCACGACAGCCAGAGCTATGTGGTGAAACTTTCTCAAACACAAACAGCAACAACAAAACCACCTTCCAATCCAGATGAAAAGCGTCAGAAGGTAAAATTGGGCAAGCAGAAATTCTGAAAAAGGAGGCACACTTTCAAACAGACCAAAAAAAAAAAAAAAAAAAAAAAAGCAACAGATGAGAAAGAATAAAGGAGTAACAATGTGGGAAATCCTCACGTCCAGTGTGGGGAAGAGCTAGAGCTAGTCAGATGAGGAAAGCCCTCTGGCTCAGGGCTCCGCTCTCCCCATCCTCGCTGCCTCTCCCCAGCATTGCACCCCCAGGCCTGGACCTGAGCCTCTGTATGTAAGGATAACACTGAAAAGAAGCCCGCTGTCCCTGCTGCTGGATGGCAGCAAGGTTTGACAAGCAGGGTCTCTGCCCTAAGTCTCTTACCCACTGATTGGTGAGACACCACAATGGACCTCATACACCTCAGTGCATCAAACAAGGGACCAAGGAAAAAAATGGAGGCTAGGCTACATAGAATTGCGGATGAGCATGCACAGAGCACCCCCCGCCCCCCAATTCCAATGAGCTGACAGGTTCAGATAATAAACTCAAATATTAAAGGAACTATGAGGTCCCAAGTACCTGAGGTTAGCCAGTTTTTTATGTCTATCTTGGAGTAGAAGAAAGCTGGCAGAGCCACCAACCTGTGGCAAGAGCTATGGACATGTTCAGTCCTTGACCAGCATCCCCTATGCTAGGACAGTCAGCATAAGAACAACAGCAAAAAGAGAATCAGGACCCCTGCTGACCATAACCAGCAAGACTCACCTCCGTGCTCAGTGCCAGGGTTGGCCCTGGAGATAGGTGACAAGTTTGGTGGCAGGGCCTTCTCTGAATGTTGCCCGGGGTGAACAGAGAGAAGAGTGGGTTTTTATTTCCTCATGGTCATGTTGTTTATTTTTAGATTAAAAGAAAAGTAACAGGCTTTCTAAGAAAAGAGGGCTCGTGGGGGGTTGGGGACTCCAATCTGGCCCCCTGAACCTCAGACCACGTGGTAGGTGACCAAGAGACTCCACGAGAGTTGGAGGTCCTCAAAGCCGGTGTATAGAGAGTGGTGGCGACCAGGAGGGGCACTTGGAGCTGGTTCTCTCAGACAGAGGAGTGCCCGAGCCATGGTGGGCTGCGAGCAGGGCCCACACTGATCTACCACCAGCCCTACATGGCAACTTCTGATGGTCGTGTGTGAATAGAAGACTATGACATGGTTGTGAGGAAGTAAGGGATTGTGGAGTCAGAGGGTACCAAGTCAGTCAGAAAGGAGCTGGCTGCCCAGCCCCCTTGCAGCATCATTTCTTCTTTACCCCAGATGCCGAGGACGACCTCACACTCCGAGCTGCTCTCTACACTATGCTCTTCAACAGCCACGCTGACCGGAATGACTGGGAGATGGGTCTTAAGGTGCTGGACGAGGCTGTTCAAGTGCTGCCGAGGACAGCCCACCGCCTGTGAGTGCCCTTGCCCTGAGCACCCCGGGCTGCTCTCCACACCACCTCAGCGCCTGTGAGTGCCCTTGCCCTGAGCACCCCGGGATGCTCTCCACACCACCTCAGCGCCTGTGAGTGCCCTTGCCCTGAGCACCCCGGGATGCTCTCCACACCGCCTCAGCTGGACTTCCCCGCTGTCCCTTTCCACCAAAGGACTTCACCAGATATAGAGCACAAAACCCTGGCCAGGTCTCTTGTCCCATCCCTGCCAACAGGAGCGTAGGCAATGGTGGTTCTATATGTCACATGCTTGCATCCCAGCACCGCCCTACCCTTTCCTCTTCTGCAGCTTGATTTTCAAACATATGGTCATTGTGAAGGCCAAGCTTGGGCAGAACTTCACCATGGAAATTCAGAAGTTCAAGGATGAGAAGGAAAGCTATTTGGCAAGCATGTGGTACCGCATGGCCCAGAACTCGAAAACCGTCTGTGGAGAGTTGAACTGTTATAAAAATGCTATCCAGGCACTGCAGGTCTGTGTGGTGCCTGTGCTGGTGATGGTGGGTGGACTTGTGTCTTAGTTACAGAGATAACTGTATGAAAGGCCTAAGAACGGGGGGTCTTTGTGGGTCAGCTCAGAGAACGTCACTGTGTAGTAAGCCCTGGTTGAGGCTGGAGCCTCCCTTCTGCTGATTTGCCCTTTAGTCACCATTGGGAAATGTGGGAAGAACTTCAAGATAAATGTCTGGGCTCTCTGGGGCCTGTGGTTGCAGAGCAAGCAGGGATCTGCATGCAACAGGCTGGAACAGACAGGTCTTGTCCCTACTACCCAAAGGCCAAAACAGACATTCCATCCTGTGCACTTCGGTGGGAGGGGCTCTGGTTACTGACTGGATGACAGTGGTTGTTGTGAGTGAGGCCCACAGGGGGTTCCCTGAAGTCCTGAGTGTGGGACCAGTAGTGTCCTGGGCCTCTGAACTGAAGGTCTGGAATGTGAGGAGACACCTTAGCAGGCTGGTCTGTCTCACAGGGCATAAGCACATCCCTGCTTGTGATGTCTTAGATGCTGCAAGGACCAGGGAAGCTCTCAGCAAAAGTGCAAGGCTCATTTAGGGCACAGGCTGTGGCTTCAGGGACCTGACGCTAGTATATGCGATTCAATGGAGCCTCTGGATTTTACATTTGTAGACCAACTAACTGGTCATTCTCAGTTTTCCTTCTGGGTTTTGGGAACAGGCAGTAAGTCACTTCCTGCCTTGCAGGGCACCCTGCTCAGCATCCTTTTCATGATGGAGGCTTGGGGTAGTGTTAGGAGATACAGGGGCCAGTGAGACAGGTAGGATTCGAAGGGTGCAGAGGACCTGAAGGACCTTACTAAACTCTTGCTTTCCTGCTTTCACTGAGGAAGCTGGAAGGGCGGACCCCTGAGAAGGGAAGGCCACCAGGTTGTGCTAGAGGAAGAGCAGAGAACTCAATATATTCAGCAGCTGCACACGGAAAGCATGTCGCTCTTCAGTGACCTCAAGCCTCGTTCTTGAATTTTGTTTTTATTTACTTATTATTCAAATCTACTTATGTATGTGATATGTGCCTGTTGTATAAATGTGTGTATGTGTGCGGATATGAGCATGCGTGTGCCATGGCATGCCTGTGGGAGTCAGAGAACAACCTCGTGTGTCAGTCCTCATCTTCTACCTTGTTTGAAGCAGGACGCTGACCCCCAAACTCCTGTCTTAGCCTCCCATCTTGCTGTAGGCGTGCTAGCATTATAGAGGTGAAAGAGGCATGACTGTAGGTCCTGAAAGGTGTGGGGGTGACACCTCGAGGCTAGGCCAGGGAAGAGGCCTGGGAAGGGAGAATGGAGAAGGAGGTCAGCAAACTAAAACTCTGGCTTGCCTGGGCCTCTCATCTTTGAGGCTGGCCTGCATTTTCCAATGGTCATAGGTCACGTGTCTACCGTGCCACATCTTTGGCTGTAGTTTCCCTGACACCCCCTCCCACAGGTACACAATGAGCTATAGAAGCTGTTGATAGTTTAGACACAAACTGTGCATGCATGGGGAGGGAGTTATAGGGCCCTTAATAGAGAGAGGGCTTAACCACAGAGCCACCCATCCAAGGCTTCAGATTGCTCAGACAGCCTTGCAGGGAGCCCTGCACAGCTTCTCTTTTCATAATGGAGACTTGGCGTAGTGTGAAAAAGTGCAGGGGACAGTGGGACACTTGCAAAGGGTGCAGAGGACCCGGGGGAGGGAGGGCTTGCCAAACTCCCGTCTTCCTGCCGTACCTCTGTCCACAGCTGGAGCCCTCGGAGAGTCTTGCTAGACACATACACCATCAAGTCTCGCTGTTATAGGCCTCCCCATGCTAATTCATGGCAGGTTGACCTGACTAGTATCATACTTCATGATGCTTTTCTGTTTTGTCCCAAAGAAACCAGAGAACAAGTGGCAGAAGGTAGACTACATCATGGAGTTCAGTGAGTGGATGTATTACAAGCAGTTCCCTCTGGAGGACGTGTTTGACCATCTGAATTGGGCAATCGAGATTCTGTTATCCATGAAACCCAATGAAGACTCCCTTGAGCCAGAGCCCAAGAAGGAAGGTGAAGGTGACTATTATAGCTTTCCCTGACCTACTACTATACTGTAGACCCTACATGGCCCTACAGCAAGACATAGTAGGACTGTTGCTGAGCCACCATTGTCCTCTGATGCAGACATACATTCATTTTGACTTATAGCAGTTAGGAGTGGGGAAAGGGACAGACAGAGTGGACAGTGCCAGCGCTTGTGTGTCTGCTCAGCATTTAACCCATGCAGATGAACGTAGCACATTAAGCTAGCTAGGGAGAAAACAGAGCAGGTCAGCCTATGGTCTACCATTCTAATTGGTGTGGAGGCTTCAGGACACCAGCCTGGCACTGAATGGGTACCAAGCCCAAGGCCATCAGCCGTCTACTTCCCAGAAAATGGGCCTCCTTGACTCCTGGATTCAGAGAGAGAAGACTGGGACAGAGGGAAGGCTGTGTGGAAAGGTATCCCTGCTGTACAAACTCCAGTCCAGGGCAGGCAGCAGCACATCACTAGATACATTGTGATCGACAGGGGGCTGGGTCAATGTTGTAGGTTGGGGGGGGGGCTATCTCTGGGCCTGCAGGAGCCTAATTCAGTTCATAGTCCCAGACTCACACCCACCATGCTGTTTAGGGCAGGCCTCCCATGCCCAGTCTCCCACAGAGAGTACAGTGCCTTCAGATCTGGAGACAGTCTCCTTGGACCAGTTTCAAAGTGTGAGACAGTTGGAGGCCCTGGCCCGTGTGCACATCCTGCGGGCCTTGATGGCGTCCCCAAGTGCCCCTTCCTATGAAGATGACTGCTTGATGGCCTATGGCTTCTTAAAGCACATCTTGCAGGTAAGGGAAGGCTGCAGATATGGTGCTAAGCCTTGAAGATCCCTACCAATCCCGTCAGCCAGTCCCTGAGAGCAGACTCTGCCTCCTTTGGGAAATTATAGTAGCATTTTCTTTTCAGAGAAGTCAGAGCCTTAGCCGGTCCTCTGTAAAAAGCCTTTGGAAAGCATGCAGACAGTTTTCCCCTGCATCATCCATCTCTTTCCCTGTGCTGAGAGACCCGTCAGCATCTCACTGGGCTCTGCCACACTCACTCGAGTTCTTGAGGTTCCTTGAAGAGAACGTTCCCTAAACCCACCCACCCTATCTACCACAAAAACCTGTAGTGACTGATCAGGCTTGCTCCGTGCTGTGGGAGCTCCCAGGTTTGACCCTGGCTGAGCAACTCCCTCAGACCTAAGAGCAGAAAGTGGGGGGATACAGGCCCTATTTTTAGTGTTCCCAATTTATAATTTCCCCTACCTTCCCTCTCACCCCACCCCTAGGTTTCCTTGACGGAAGGAGTAAAACTAATTCCAGAAAAGAATTTGCAAGCAGTTAGTTCACAATTGCTATTGACCAAAAAGGAGAAGGACAAGGACAAGGACAAGGACAAGGACAAGGACAAGGACAAGGACAAGGACAAGGAGAAAGACAAGGAGGAGAAGGAGAAAGACAAGGAGGAGAAGGAAAAGGACAAGGAGAAGGGCAAGGAGAAGGACAAGGACAAGGAGAAGAAGGAGAAGGACAAGGAGAAGGAGAAGGACAAGGAGAAGGGCAAGGAGAAAGAGAAGGACAAGGAGAAGGGCAAGGAGAAGGAGAAGGGCAAGGAGAAGGAGAAGGGCAAGGAGAAGAAGGAGAAGGACAAGGAGAAGGACAAGGAGAAGGAGAAGGACAAGGACAAGGAGAAGGACAAGGACAAGGACAAGGAGAAGGAAAAGGAAAAGGAAAAGGACAAGGAAAAGGAAAAGGACAAGGAAAAGGTCAAGGACATTAAGCAGGTAAGTGGGTCCTTGTGGTTTGCTCCTCGCCAGAGGCAGGAGGTGGAGGGTAACGGTCATGAAGCCTGAACCCCAGCTCCACCACATTCACCTTGGGGGTCTTATGATCTCCCCACTCTTCTGTCTCACCTTCTGTAAGGCATGCTGTCCCCACCTACAGGGCCACAGCCTCCAGACTCTGTCCTCTCCATGTTGGGCCACAGATGCATCCACCTCGGGACTCCACAGGTTGCTTTTTCTTTCACAGATTTCAACCTCAGCTTCCACCAAGCCACTGGATGAGATCCCCACTAGCATAGGAGAGTGGGCCTCCTACTCCTGCTCTGAGGATCTGCTGCATGTGTTCAAGCAAGACAAGAGTGACTGCACGATTAACTCATCAAGTTTCCAGAAGCCTGTGAGTAGATGGAAGCAGCCAGCCAGGTGTCTGCCACAGGGCTGGCAAGCCCAGCCTCCCTCCCTTAAAGCTGCAGCTGGCATTTCTCTTGCAGATGTTACCAAAGAGGGACCCAGGAGACGGGTAGGAGTTTCATAGTGTGTGTGTGAAAGGGGAGCAGCTTTCCACCGTTAGCACCCACAGCCACAAAGCCCCCCACCGCTGCATCCATACCCAGGTACCCATGCTCCGACTTGGTACTGCTGCTGCCTGCTAGCCTAGCCCCGGTGAACAAGTCTTCTCAAACCGGGCAGCCATGACCATAAGAATCACAGTATCAGTAGGAACTTGGTCCCTCTGGATGCTTCATGACACCCCATCTCTACCACCAAGACCATTCAATCCTCTCTAGCAGGACCAGCCCTTGTAGACACCACCAAGATTACACACTTTGGCTATACCCTGAGCAGAGCCTCAATCTGCTCACAGGGCACAGTCCCTTTTGACACATGCAAAAGTTCTATGTATTAGGACCCCATGTCCTTGGGAGTCTATAGTTCTGCCCACCTTCTGCCTGTTTGGGGCTTCACGAGATTGGAATTGTTTGGCATATTTCTCCTGTATGGAATTGGCATTGTTTGGCATTCTTCTCAGTATGTTGATGGAGTTCACCCATGTTGTTTGGGGACAGCTAGGTTAGACCCTTTCTTTCAATGCTGCAGCATCTACTGCACTAATCAGGCCTTGGTGCACTTACTGCAGTAATCACGACGGGTGCTTCCTCGTGTCCTTTAGAAAAACAAACAAAACAAAAAACCCTAAAAATCAAAAACAAAAACATTGTTTCCTTTTCTGAGGTCTTAGCACTCTAGAGTATTCCCACATAAGGTACAAACATTCTGCACCTGTATAGCCCAGTCAGATTTATGTCTAGTGTACCTCACATGATCCGTGTGTACAGGGGTTAGGGAGCCACCAAGCTTTGACACTAACCCTGGGCAGTGTGCCCACGGGCCAGGCCGCCATCCCCCTCCAGACCTTAGTCCTGTGCTTTTCTATATCTGGTTTGTTATCCAAGTACCAGAAACTCATGATCAATATAGCTCATCTCATGTCTCCAACATCCCATACACCAAGCCCAACACTACTGGAGGTATTAGCTGTTTTCTCTTTTTTAGATACATAGTTGTATGCATACACAAAGATCATCAGTTTTAATTAGAAAAATTAAACGGAACATGAAATTAATGACTTAATGGTGGTATCTCCTGTGTGGATCTTTGGCCATCCTCTGGTATTGACAACTGAAGTAAGCCTTGTAAAGAGAGCATTCCACAAACATGTTAAAGACCTGCTGCGTGCTGAGCACTGGGCCAGGCAAAGCTGGGTGTATTCATTAACTTTTCTTGCCACTATGACCAAAATGGTTGAGACACACAACTTAAAAGAGAAAGCATTTCTTTTGGCTCACAGTTTGAGGGTGTGGTCTATCCTGGTGGGGAAGTCACAGCAGCAGAAACTTGAGGCAGCTCTTCACAATCCATCAGCACTAAGGAAGCAAAGAGCAATGAACGGTCATGCCAAACTAGCCTTCTCTTCATAACTCAGTTCAGGACCCCAGTCCACATTTAGTGTGGGTCTTCTCACCTCAATTGACCTAGTCAAGATAACCCTTTACAAAAGGAGCACAGAGTCTCTAAGCTAATCTATATAATCTTTCATAAGCAACGCCCAGAGACTTGTCTCTTAGGTGATTCTAGATCGTATCGAGTTGACAGTCACTATTAACCGTCATTCTAGGGGACTAGTGTGTGACCCCTGCCTGTGACCACACCCGTTTGCTATGTGTTTACGCAGACGTACAGTTTATACTACATAGACCATTTGGCCAAAGCTCTGCAGAAGATGTTCCTTCATGAGCTCAGCATCCCAATCCTGCAGCTGGGTGTGCTCATTGCAGAAGCTGTGGTGGAGAGCAAGAGCCTTGCGGACCTCTACCATTTGCGGTTAGTACACCTCCTTTCCCTGCAGTGGTGAGCGTTACAGTCATGTCTAAAGCAGTATAAAAACAAGCAGCAGCTCAGATATTAATTCTGTACCTGATTGTGTAGGTAGTAAACCCCTAAGACACCCAGACACCCAGACATTGGAACGGTATCTTTATTGTAAAGTTTTAACTGACCCTTAGAGGATTCCTTGTTTTAAGGAAATGAACACTGAAGTATTTAAGGACCAAGGGACATTGTGCTTCCCACCAATAGGGTCTAGGGGAAGGAGAAATGGAGGTGAGAGCAGTAGAGAGGACAGGGTGACAGGGCTCTCTCTGGGGAGGAGGAACACACAGATGATGCTTGGGTGCGTTTGCACAACTATGTCCAAATGAAGTGCTTTAAACAAAACCTCAGTTGAGTCTCCTGCTGGAAGCTATGCGGAGTTTGGCAGAGCCCAGTAGGGCACCTGACTATTACCACCGACGGTACCCCAGAATGTGCACATAGTGCATAAAACACGTGAGTGAATGTCAGAGAAAATTGTCACCTGAAGTTTTATAGAACCCCAGAGCAGGTTTAGCTTTAAAAAAAAAAAATACTGCAACACTGAAGTGCACATTTTTAGTTTAGCCTCTCTGCTCAAGCGCTGATCCAGCACTACTTCCTGTGGACAGCATCCTTTGACGGTGTGTCTCCCCCTCTCCCACTCCCCACCCCCACCCCTTCAGACTTCTACAGGTATGCTCTGATCTGAGGTTGCACTACGCGGCAACTCATCATGAAGAGGTGATTGGACAGGCATACTTCGGGGACATGGAGCAGGCCAGGTGTGTGCAGCACTTGCTCCTGGGTGTGGGACCCCTCCCTCCTGCAAGGTACCACCCAGGGGGCGGAAAGGACAGCTCTGAGGAAACCCTAGGTTGGAGGTGTTGCTCCTCCCTTTCTCAGTCTGGTGCCTGGAGGTGCAGGACACAGAGAACCACGTGACTCTCCTGCATGGTTTTCATGACAGGTTTGGGGACTGCTGAGCTGGTAGGTGCTTCAACAGAGAAAAGAAGGGTAATGGGTCAAGATGGAGAAGGGATGTCCTTCCTCAGTCCCAGCCTCCTCCCACAGCTTGCAGGGAGCGACAGTGCTGAGGACTGAGGCATGTGTTTGGTTCNTTTTTTTTTTTTTTTTTTTTTACATGGGTGCTGGGGATTTGAACTCGGGTCCTCATGCTTGCACAGCAGGCGCTTTACCAACTAAGCTATCTCCCTGGCCCGGCTCCCCCTTTGCTATATAAATTATATGACCTTTGTGTAAACTTTAGAAAACAAGTAAGAAAGAGAATGAATGTCCCTGCAGGCCCCGCCCCTCCACAGTAATCCCCTCCGGGGTGTTGCCATTGCACACCTGGTCGGGTATGAGCATGTAAGTCTGCTGCAGCTTGTTTCATTCTGCAGCCTTTGGCAAGAAGTATCTGTCTACAAAAATCATTTTCATGCTGCTAGCACAACCATTTATCTGTGCATCCCTGGACGAGGTGTGAGAGTGTTTACTGAGTCCTCCCTGCCCTCAGTCGGGTCCCAGAAATGCCAATTGCTAAGGCTGGGGGAGCCTCCTGCCTCTTCCCGTTCTTTGTTTTACTCAGAGCACCTGCACTGCAGTATGGGTGGCCCTGCAGGTGGGTGATTCTGCAGGTAGGTGGCTCTGCAGGTGAATGGCTCTGCAGGTGGGGGCTTGGCAGATGGGTGGCACTGCAGGTGGGTGATCCTGCGGATGGGTGGCACTGCAGGTAGGCTCAGGAGGAAGAATGATGACTCAGACTGACAAGAAGGGTTTATGTCAATAATGTTGGATGCACTGTGGTGCATTGCCCACCTCTCGACTCCGGATGTGGTATGGTGGGTGACTGGGGTCTGGGGTAGGTGGGGAGGGAGGAGTGGAGGGGTCACCCGCTGCTCTGTAGGAAAGCCTGTGTACTAAGCAGGTTTACCTTTCTGGAGAGCTTGCCAGGGGCAGGTCTGCTCTACATACATTAAGCATGAGAGAAGCTCCTTAAACCACATATCAGCTTGTCAGACAGTTGCAGAGAAAACAGGCTGCAGAGTTTGGTTCTGGGAACCAGACTACTGCCCAGCTAGAGACTTTTTTTTGGCGGCAGGGGGGGGGGGGGTGTGTGTAGACATGTGTGAATCATGGCTTCTCTTGCCTGAGTTAACTTACATTTCTCTGACTATAAGTGAGACTGCTCATTGTAGCCACTGCAAGTCTTCTGTTACGTGACGCTATTTCACTTCCACTAGCTTCAGAAAAGAGATTGCATTTAAAAAAGAAAAGAACAAGGAACCTGAGATGGAAGATGGCCCACCAACCCTGCCTGAGCAGCTGACTTCATCCCAGTCTGCAGAGGTGAAGCCACTGATAGCGCAGGACAAGGTAGGCTGGCACTGCCCCGAGGGATCCATGTAGCCCAGAGGTGGCATTGCCTTGGCCTGGCACTTCCCCCAAGGAATCCAGATAACCCAGAGGTGACACTGACTAAGCCTGGTACTGCCACGTAGGATCCATGACCCAGAGGTGACCCTGACCTAGCGTGGCGCTGCCACAGCAGGACCTGAAACCCAGCAATGACATTGACTAGGCTTCCGTGTAGCATTGCCCCAAGAGTCAGCAAGCCACAGTAGATTTGTGAAGTGCTTACTGTGTACACGCATGTATGGGAGACTCAGAAACCAGTTCATGTTTGTCTCTCCCTAAACCCCTGGATTTCCTCAGGAGAGTAAAAAAGTATATGTAAAACAGATTACCTGGGGCCTGAGCAGCAATTTAAACAATCAGCTGGCTAGAGATGAGTGTAGCTGGTGAGCGTTTCCCAGTGCTTCAGGGCCTGGGCTAAGGCAAGGGGTACTAAAAGGAGAGGGTCTGGCTCGACTCTTGAAGCTCACCAACTGGATGTCCCCTTCAGTCTGTGAACCGGGGAGATAGTAGCCATCACAGAGAACCTTTGTTCCTCAGAGTGCCAGCTCTGTTTGTGAGCCCATTAAAGTCAGCGCTTGGGGTGTCGTGGAACACGTCCGACCCATTTGTTAGTAGGACCTGAACTCTGAGTAGCCAAGGATCAATCCTGCACTTTGCTCAGCTTTGAGGACCCAGTGACCCATCCACAGTGGAGGTGGGGTATGCTGCTGGGCACACTGGGACAGGAGAGAAAAGCACAGCTGTACACAAAGGCAGGCCTGCCAGCCTCAGAATGCTTTGCAGCTCAGGTCATGGGGGTTGGGGGGATGCTGGCCTGCCAAGCCAGGCGGCTCAGGGGCTGCTCTAATCAGGAGTGGGAGAGTAGAAGGAGTAAATAAGGAGAGACAAAGGTCCCAAAGGCTTGGGGTGTGTCAAAAGCTAGACAATCAGAGGCTGAAGGCATGCTGGGGACATCCCTGTGGCCATGTGCCATGTGGGACACACACTGAGCACAAAGCATCTTCCGGTCATGGTGTCTCACAGATTTTGAAGATAAATGGAGAGACTGGAAAGGGCCTGGAGGGGACATCCTACCCCCAGCTGTGGGTGCTCAAAGGAGAAGTCCTGCTGGAGCTGGAGCTGCACCAACCAGCCCGACTGCTCCTGTCTGAGGCCCAGTGGGCTTTCCAGGTAAGGCGTCTCACCTATTTCCACAGAAGCCATCTTGACCTGAATACTCTTCAGCTGTATTCTCACTTCTCATCTGAGGACTTCAGGGGCATCTGTGGCTTCTCGGGGTCTCCACTGAGTTCCCCTAAAAGACTTAAGTTAGCATCCCTCTATAGAGCACTGGTCAGAGCCCAGCTCTCTATAGGCTTGGGAGCACTGGCTACTCTTCTCTGAGTAGCTGCCTACTAGAGGAACCAGCACCCAGACCTGGGACACCAGTGCCCACTTCCTCCCTAGGGTTGGCCCTTTGTGTCTCACTCAACCCTAGAAGTTCCAAACTACACCTGGCAGGGCTTTTCTATCCTGGACCTGTGTCCTCAGTGGACAACCGACCTTGGACAGTGTGGATGGAAGAAGCTGTTTGTGTTGTCTGCTCTAATGAAGCCGTTATCCCAAGTTCCAATCTCCATTGTTTTACCAAACGCCTTCAGAAAAACATAGAATTGCCTTCAGTGGGTGGATAAGGCCATGGCCCCTAACACAAGCAGCCTATGGCTTGTTCTGAGCCATTCAGGGGAAAGATGAAGACCCAGCAATGGTGGGGGAATCAGTGACACCATAGAGCTGTGAGCCCAGGCTCTGGCCCATAGAGTGAGAGCTGGGACTCGGGTACTCGAGAGGGGACAGGTAGGTAAATAGTAGGGATGGGACAGAGATGTGCAGGCGCCAGGGTGCAGCTGTGTAGATATCAGGGACGAGACAAAGGTGCAGGTGCCAGAGATGGGACAAGTATGCTGAAGAGGGAAGAGAAACGCAGGTTTCAAAGACCAGACAGGGAAGATGGCAGGGAATGAAGAGATGTAGAGGAATAGGGAGGAAACAAGTGTGCAGGAAACGTGAGCAGAGAAAATCCCTGCAAAAGCTGGCTCCTGTGACTCCCAGGGCATGCTTCCCACTCCTGAGGACTCTATCCCACGTAGTGGCCATACCCACCTGAATGGAGCTAACCACCCATCTACCCATCCTGTACCATGCATCCCTCTTTTTAGGAGCTAGGCGATATCTGTTCAGAAGCCCAGACCCTGTTGCTTCTAGCAGAGTTGGCTAATAAGGAAAAGAACCATAAGCAGGCTATGCACATGGTTGAGAGGGCCCAGCAGCTAGGTGGAGCAGAGGAGTTCTGGTACAATTCCACCCTGATTCTGGCTGAGGCGATCTTATCCTCCAAAGACGGTGGAAAAGAAATCTCAGTGAGTTGGGGTAGCCAGTGGACAACATGGGGTGCATGTCGGGGGGGTGGGGTGAGGGAGGGGCATGTGCTGAGGTCTGACCAGTGACATGGTAACATGTGATCACCGTGCCCAGGTCTGCAACGTGTTTCAGAAACTCATAGATACTTTCAGGGCCCTCCAGAACGAAAGGCCAAACCGCGTCTCCCTGCTGGAATTCCTCATCATGGAGCTAGAGGCCAGGTAATGAGGCCAGGTGCACCAAATCTGTGGCCGCTTCTACCACATATTCTCTACCAAACATGCTTGCTACACGTGTCAAGCCCAGGCAGGCTCAGAGCCAGCTGGGCCATGAGTTCATTACCTGATCTGTGCAGCTCACATATGTCTGTGTGTCCCCACAGGCCCCTCTGGGGATCAGACCTTCCTTCCACTATGTGCCTCAGAGGAGCTGTGGGCTTCCTTCCAGCCAGCCCACACTTCCACAATGCCTCTCCTATGGCTCCTGGAGCCTCTGAGCTTTGCCCCCTTGTGGAGGGGTGTCAGGGATCCCCTCTTATTCCACACACATCCCTCACAGACTCCAAGGCCCTTCCCCAGAGATCTTCTGAGCTCCCTGACCACAGATGTGGGGATTCTTGCCTCGCACCTCCTGTTTTCTCTCTGGAAAATGCTGTGAGCGCTGTGTCTCATCAGCTGGTCCTGACTTGAGTCTCATTTCGGCAATGGGTTTCCATGGCAAATCTGATACCTGGGTGGGGCTGTTAGATTGTAACTTTATTGATCCAGGGCAGTGGCTGCATTATGTCCATCTTGGTGGGGGTGGCATTGGTCCTTGATTTAGTGTCCCTGGGAAGGTCACTGTGGTCTTGGACTTTTAAATCTGGTGGGAAAAGCTTCAATCAATCCCACAATCCTGAAGGCACACTTGTCTACCAGATGTGTGAAACTTCATATCCAATTTGCCTGCAACATGATTGACAAAGAATTTAACACGTACCCATTTTTGCTGAGAGAACTAGAAGATCGCCTGTTGGAAGTTGAAAAAAACTTTATATTTGGTGGCTACCACAAAAATTATATTGACTTAAAACTAGAGCATGCAAAGATCAAGAGGTAAGGATGTCACCACACACTCTAGCAGCGCCACTGGAGCTGCCTTCTGAGTAGGATCTACTTTTTTTGTATCGAATATTTTATTTATTTACATTTGAAATGTTCTCTCCTTTCCCAGTTTCCTCTCTGGAAACCCCCATCCACCCTACCCCCCTCTGCTTCTATGAGAGTGCTCCCCCACCCACCCACCCACCCACCCACTCCTGCTTCCCCACCCTCGTATTCCCCTACACTGGGGCATTGAGCCTTCACAGGACCAAGGGCCTCTCCTCCCATTGATGACCAACAAGGCCATCCTCGGCTACGTATGCGGTTGGAGCCATGGGTCGCACCGTGTATACTCCTTGGTTGGTGGTTCAGTCCCTGGGAGTTCTGGGGGATGTGGTTGGTTAATATTGATGTTCTTCCTATGGGGTTACAAACCCCTCCAGCTCCTTCAGTCCTTTCTCTAACTCTTCCGCTGGGGATGCCATGCTCAGTCGAATGGTTGGCTGCAAGCATCCACCTCTGTATTTTTCAGGCTCTGGCAGAGCCTCTCAGGAGACAGGTATATCCCGCTCCTGTCAGCAATCACTTCTTGGCATCCTCAATAGTGTCTGGGTTTGGTGGCTGTCTATGGGATGGATCCCCAGGTAGGGCAGTCTCTGGATGGCCTTTCCTTCGGTCTCTGCTCCACTCTTTGTCTTCGTATTTCCTCCCGTGAGTATTTTGTTCCCTGTTCTAAGGACTGAAGCACTCACACTTTGCTCTTCCTTCTTCTTAAGCTCCACGTGGTCTGTGAATTGTATCTTGGGTATTCCACTTATCAGTGAGTGCATACCATCTTTTGTGATTGGGTTACCTAACTCAGGATGATATTTTCTAGTTCCAACCATTTGCCTAAGAATTTCATGAAGTCATTGTTTTTAATAGCTAAGTAGTACTCCATTGTGTAAATGTACCACATTTTCTGTATCTATTCCTTTGTTGAAGGACATCTGGGTTCTTTCCAGCTTCTGGCTATTATAAATATGGCTGCTATGAACATAGTGGAGCATGTATCCTTGTTATATGTTGGAGCATCTTCTGGGTATATGCCCAGGAGTGGTATAGCTGGGTCCTCAGGTAATACTATGTCCAATTTTCTGAGGAATCGCCAAACTGATTTCCAGAGTGGTTGTACCAGCTTGCAATTCCACTTTTGAGCTCTCCCAGCTAGTCTCTGCTCTTCCTCAGCCTCAGATATGGCTAAGCCCATCTCCCTTCCCAGCTCCCTCCCTGCTAACCCATCACTGCCATCCTGCAGGGTCCCTGGCATCTGTTCCTGCTACCACTACAGCTGTGCATCCCAGTGAGCACGCAGCTCCCCTCATACTCCAGCCACCCCCCCCCAGTGCTCCTCACAGTGCCTCTGCCTGCCCCAGACACCCACAAGCCTTTTACACATGATGCTTTTTAGGAGCTATGATAAGCCAACACCCAGGTCACATCCACAGGTGTGCTGTAGCAGCCACTGTGGGCCACGGAGAAGACAGGAAAATAGATAACTGAATCAGCAGCATTGCTTCATCAGACACCTTTCAGGCAGAGATCCCTGTAAATGGAATTTCCGCACTGTACACACCAAGCCATTCTAACAGTCCAGTATCTTGTTCTAAAATGTATTTAGAGGGCTGGGGAGATGGCTCAGTTGGTAAAGCCACTTGCTTGCAAGTATGAGGACTTGAATTCAACTCCCAAACCCCATGTAAAGAAGCCAGGTATTGTGGAGTGCATGTGTAATGCTGGCACTGGAGACACAGAGACAAGTAGATCTCTAGGGATTGCTGGCAAGACAGTCTAGCCTAGTTGGTGGGTTCTAGGCCAGTGAGAGATCCTGTCTCCAAAGAAAGGTGGCCAAGATCTGAGGAACAGTACCTTCTCATGTACCTGTGTGTACCTGTGCACATAAATGAACAACTCTACACACACATTGAAACTGAGTAAAATGCATTGAAAATACTTTCATGTGTAAAAACATTTAACTACAAAAATTTTAAGTACTGATAAAATGTATAGCATAATTACATGAAAATTATGCACTCTATATTAATCAGTATAACATGTACTAGTACAATATATGAGTTAGCTTTTGTTCTAAACCCTACTTTTATACTGTATAAAGGTTATGTGCTCAAAAGGAAAAAAATGAGGAACAAAGGAATGCCTACTATCTGGAAATGTACTCATTGTCCCAGAAAGCTGTATCTGAGGAAGAAGAACTATTTCACAGAATCCAGGCGCTCCTGTCCCTTCAAGATGTAAGTCTGAGCCCACACACCCCAGGCATTCTGTGTACAGGACAGCACTGCCTGACAGATCTGATTTTGAAACAAAACCAGCCAGACACAGTGTGGCATACCTGTAATCCTAGCACTTGAAAAGCTGAGGCAGGAATATGCAGAGTTCCAGGCCAGCCTAGGCTACCCAGTGAGACCCAATCCTATAAAACCACACACACACACACACACACACACACACACACACACACACACACACCACGTGCCACTATATATTTTCATACATATACAAATCAATATACGTTTTCACAAAACCCATAAAAAGAAGAGCTGTGAACATAGTTCAGTCAAGAAAGTTGAATATGTTTTCTGGGTCCAAGGTCTGTTTCCCACCTTGGACCTCAGCACCCTCCTGCCAAGCCTGCCAAGAAGCTGGAAATACTCTTGTATAGAAGAGAAGTTCATCTTCTACCCCTAAGACCTTTGAATCCATATAACAAAAAGAAGTAGATATGGTGGCTTGTGCTTATAACTCCAGCACTGAAAAGGAGATGGTACATCCCTGGGCCCATCAGATAGGCATGTGGTAGACTTGCCAAAGTCCAAACCAGCAAGAGACAATGTCTCAAAAAACAAGGTAGATGAGTCCTGAAAAACACCACCTGAGGCTGTCCACTGGCCTTCACATGAATGGGTTCACACATTTGCACTGTGTATGCACTTACATGCATGCATACATACATACACACGTATTCATGCACACACAAAGTACCTGATATACTTAGGAGCTAGGACAGAATTACAGTTACTAGACTCACGTTACCCACACACAACATTTTTTTAAAGCAGACAAAATACACAAAACAAGCAAATGCCATGCATCTACCATGCCAGTTCCTGCAATGGCTGCAGAGATGGAGCCAGGTTAGAGCCAAGATGAAGACCTGAGGCAAGGATATCAGGTCCTGAGAGACTGGAGAGAAGGAGGCAAGGTGGATCCCCAGGAAGAAGAGTGCTGCCCCCAGATATCTAGAGGACAGCCCAGAGTACCCATCTAAAGACTGGTCACCTGTTCATGACAGAAGGAAGCTGGCCAAGGATGGGGAAAAGAACAATCTGGAAGGATTACAGGAAGTCCATTGGTTCTGATTGGCAGTCATGGGGAGAAGGCTCCATGTCTTCAAGGTGATGGGCAGCGTGCACAGAGGGCCTGACCTCAGAATTTAGCCTTGAGTAAGGAAGCGGGCCCAACTATGTGATGTCCCCAAGAAAGCCACTATGAGCATAAAGACAAGGACAGACGGAAAAAAAGTAGAATGCTGAAAGCAATATCCCCTACTAATAGTGATCAAAAGATAGCTAGGCTGTGGGTGTGAGCTTGAAGCAACGAGGCTTCCTAGCAAGCATTACCAGGGGTGATAATATTCATCTCATGGTGTATCCTAGCCAATCTAGAAGAAAGGTAACCTAAATGCAAAATTACGAGAGTTCTAAAATACTTAAGAACCAAACACTGATCTTAAAAAAATTGCTAAATCTACTGGAGCCTACAATTTTAGTATCCTACTCTTTAATTATTAGTGGAACAAGTAAACACAAAACCAGCAAAGAACCAGAAGATTAAAATGATGTCAACCAATATGACAGAATAGACACCTGTTTGAATGCCCCACTAAGCAACAATGGGATAGCACTCACACAACGTAGAATGTCTTCTGACACAGGCCATACTCTGAACCATAAGACAAGTCTCAATAAATTTGATCATACAGAGGATATATATGTATATATATATATATATATATATATATATATATATATATATATATATATATATGAAATTATATTGGGCATCAAAACCAGGAAGTAAAGTAAAAAAAGTCCACAGACACAGGAAACAGACGAGTGGTTTCTGGGGACCAAGGTGAGGAGTAAGGAATGGATGCTAGCTTATGGGTTTCCTTGAAGCATGATGACAGTGTTTGGGAGATGAGCCAACCCTGACTGCACGGCACTGCACACTCAGCGTGTGTGTGCTTTAAGTGTCTAGGTTTACTTTCTTTTATGAGCACTTTGTCTGTAAGTATGTATGTGTACTGTGTCATGCCTGGTCTCCATGTAGGTCAGAAGGGATGTCAGATCCCTTGGAGCTGGAGTGACAGATGGTTGTGAGCCACCACATGGGTGCTGGGACCTCTCTGCAAGAGCATCCATCCAGTGCTCTCAACCACTGAGCCACTTCTCCAGGTCTCATACTTCAAATGTGTTGGTCGTGTTATGTTGCTTTTACTCCAAGTTAAGAAAGAAAACATTGCGCGTATGGAAAAACCACAAACATTTGGAATGTGAGTAGGACAGAGCCACAGGAGAAGCCAGAGGTAGATTGTTCTGAAATGAGGTGAGGAAAGGACATGAAGTTGAAGCTGTCGCCAGCTGGTGCTTTGGGGAAGGCTGGTGCACCAAATACATAAATGAGAATGGTAACAATAATAGGCCAGAAATCAATGGGCTCAGCTTTTTCCTTAAAACAAAGAGCGAACTGAATCCAAAATAGGTAGTAGAATAGGAATTAAAGATGGAGTAAAGAAGCAATGAGATAAATTCACCCTCTCGCCCAAAGCAACCCCCAGACCAAACAAAATCCAATTTCCCAAACCTGGGGGAGCATCAGACAGCAGTCTCTGAGCTCAATTCAAGCTGCCACAGATCCAAAAGGAGAAAGGAGAAAGTCACTAAAGCCAAAGCTGGTTCGTTAAGCTAGATCAGTTGGTAAACTGAGTCAGATTGACCAGATAGTCTATAAAGGATGGTAGTGCCAAATACTAGAAATGAGTGACCCAGCCCTGCCATGGATTTCCCCTGTATTCAAAGGGTAGTGAATTTTACAAGTTGGGTGAAATAGACCCTCACCTGTAACGCCCATTCAAGGAGACATCGCTCTGTGGCACTCTGAAGGAAGGAAGGTGACTTTGTAATCGAATACTTTACCACAATGGAAATGGAAAGTCCAGACAGATCTACTTCTGACTTCTACCAAATAATTTTTTTTTTAAATACCACTTCCAAGAAGGTTATTTTAGAAGGTTAAGGGGAGGGGATAAATGCTAATTTTTCAATGAGACCAGTATAACTCGAAAATAAGATAAGGCAGGGTGTGGTCATATACATCTTCAATCCCAGAATTCAGGATGAAGAAGCAAAAGGATCTCTGTGAGTTCCGGGCTAACCAGGTCTATATAGTGAGCTCCAAGACAGCCAGCTCTACATAGACCCTGTCCCAAGAAAGAAACAAAATGTTAAAGACCTTACAAACAGTGTTGTGCATGAACACAGCTAACATGACACTATGCTTGCTGACGAAAGACTTACAGATTCTCCCCTCACTAAGGACTAAGACAGTGGCATCTTACCATTTTTATTAAATTGTTTGGGAGATTCTAGATGATGCAATAAGCAAGAAAATGAATTAAAAGCATCTGGATTGATGGAGCAAGGAAGGAAAATTCTTTTTCATAGATAGCATGATTATGTAGAAAATCATGTAATATACCAAAATAAAAACTACAAGCAATCTAAATTAAAGTTAGTGAGCAAGTTTATCTGAGTTGCAGGATTATATAGTATACTTATTATATTTCTATACCAAGAACAATTAATTATATATTAAAATTAAAATGATATCATTTATGACTCTTAAAAATGAGATTTGACCACCAAAATATGAATGCTTGTAGTCCAAGGACAATAAAACCTTGCCAAGAGTAATGAAAAAGACATCATCATCACATGAGAACAAAAAAATCTCTAAATACTATTATAATGGCAGTTCTTCCTAAACATGATGCTACCACAGGATATTTAATAGATGTCGACAATATTATTTAAAATATGGAAGGTCTAAAATAGCTAAGGCAATTTTGAAAAAGAAGACTAAAATTAGAAGCGCAATGGCACCTGGCTTTAAATCCTATTAAAGAGCTCCAGCAATCAAGGCAGTGTGTAGTTAGTTGGAAAGTGGACAGACAGACCAAGGAGACAAATCTGGGAATCCAGAAATAAAGAGAAGCACAGTCTTCAACAGAGGCACAACTCCATGGACAAAGGATGGAAGTAGATGGTGTTAGAACAACAAAACATGCATGTCCCAAACCGGGAGCTTCTGCTCACACCTCAGACCAAGATAGAAAACAACCCCATATAAATCTGAAACCCAACACGAGCCAATACAAGGATAGCTTGGTAAATAGGTCTCCTCTTTAAAACATACTCTGAAGCAGAGGGTGAATAAGCACCGGGCGGGAGAAAGCGTTTGCAAACTGTATTCCTCGATAGCAGCAACGTTATCAGGAATGCACCAAGAGCTCTCAAAACGTACGGGTAAAATGCTAAGAATGAGCAAAGTGATGTGAAGAGACGTTTTCTCAAATGTGTGGAAAACCAAACCCACGAAAAGACAAACATCATATGGATGAGCCGTCACCATACTGTGATAAAACAGACAGGAGTCACATACCATATGCCACCATTTATACAAAGCTGACTTACCGCACCACAAAGCAGCTAGTTGTCTCTTGGGAGACAGGAAGGATGTCTTGAGCATGCTATGCCAGAAACAGGGACAAACACACTTGGGTCTTTTTTACAATGTGAGGATTTGTTGAATACAAATGAGTTCCCAAGGTTTAGGAGTTTTTGTTTGTTTGTTTTGATTTGGGTTTTTTGAGATAGGGTTTCTCTGTGTAGCCCTGGCTGTCCTGGAACTCACTTTGTAGACCAGGCTGGCCTCGAACTCAGAAATCCACCTGCCTCTGCCTCCTGAGTGCTGAGATTAAAGGCATGCGCCACCACACCCCGTGGTTTAGGAGTTTTAACTACAGCAATTTGCCAGATTATCCCGCCTACTTTAGTAATCTAGCCAAGGCAAATGCAGGTTTCTTGTTTTGAAATCTTAATTACTAATATCAGCTCTCCTATTTCACAGAACACAGTAAATACAAATGTATGTACATATGTATGTGCACATAATATGTGCACATATGTGGGGTACAGAATGAATACAAGTTAAAGAGGCTACAGTGGGGTTCTTGAGGTTTCAGAGACAGGCTGAGAGGAATCCAAGCAACGTCTATTATTGATAAGGAAAAAGAAGAAGCTGTTTCTGTAGATTCGGGACTGAGGAAGAGTCAGAGTTGAGAACAAAAATGAAGCCAGCTGCAGAGATAAAAGGGCAGAGTCAGGTCAGAGCAGGGATGGCAGGTTAAGGTCTGAGTGGGCAGGCAGGTGGACAAGCAGAGAGAGCTATTGAATCAGCTATGTCAGCAGTGGGGAACTGAGCAGAGCAGAAGCCCCAAGAACAGCCATAGATTCTCTGCCTGTGAGTCCTTGATACACACACACACACACACACACACACACACACACACACACACACCTGGTATCATAGGATAAACTTGTGGGGACCATGCCATCACAGTGCCATGTGCCGATAGTCATGCCCTTTCCTTGGTCTAATGTCCTGATAAGTTCTTGGGCCTGGTTTCCCTAATATGAAATATACTGGTGTGCCCCCATGGTCTTACTTCAGTTCATCCAGTAATTGTGTAGAATGGCCCCTTTCTCCCAGGAATAATCCATTTATCGGTCTAAGCTGCATGGGTAATACCAGACAGATGGTCCAGCCAGGAGCCCCATTATCTGCTACTGTTCAAAGCTGCTTGCGAAATGGAGTCTCTTGGGACAAAGGCCCAGCCTGAAAAGCCCCTGTTATATACAACATGGAGTAACTTGGAGCACAGAACAGCCTGCTGTCAACACAGGCTCAAGAAAGGGCACAGGGAAATGCGGAGTGTGAAGACCGCATTCCTTTTCTTGCATTGATGATGTTTGGCCTCTGTCTACTGCAGTGTGAAAATGTGCCCATTGCACACTTTGTTCTGTCTGGGAGATGTCAGTGGTGCCATGTCAAAGTACTTGCCAATGGCTGGTCTCCTCAGGAAGTGTGCCTTGCTTTACCCACCTCCCAACGGTCTCAGTTACAGAACATCAATTCCCCGCTGATGAGGAGGTTGGCCCGCCTCAAGCTCAGCCTGGCAGAAATGTGCCTGGACTTGCTGCAGCTCGTGTGCAAGGAGGCCCTGGAGCTGCAGATGGAGCAGGGCTCCTTGGAGAAGCTGCTCGCAGACTTCCTTCACAACACCACTGACTACTCGTCCATCGGCTTGGTAACAGCAGGCAGCCCTTAGCTCAGCTTCTCTCCTGGTGGGGGCCTGCCAGTGACACTAAAAGCAGGGTGCCAATCTGTGGGACCCAACCACATGCCATGGCAGCTCTTGACCACTTCCACACCTTGGTGCAGATAGGCACGGTCTGGTCACCAAGAGGACTTAACTAATAATGAAAGGGCTTCCTATGTAGGCTTAAAACTCCCGTTCCCGTTCCCAGGCCTCGGGGTTACTACTCCATTCATGATAAAAGGCTGGAAACAGGCAATTGCATTATCTCAGAGCACTTGCCTGGACATCCCTCCCCATCCCCCCACCCCACTGCACCCCACTTCCTCCCAGTGCTACAAACAGAACAAGTTGAGCAACTGACTACCTGTTAGGAAGAAAACTCTTCTTATATTCTCTGTCTCTGTCTCTGTCTCTCTCTCTCTCTGTTCCTCCCTCCCTCACCCCTCCCTCCCTCCCTCCCTCCCTTCCTTCCTTCCTTCCTTCCTTCCTTCCTTCCTTCCTTCCTTCCTTCCTTCTTTTTTTCTTACTTCTTTTGGCAGTCCTAGGATAGAACACTAGGCAAGTGCTCCACCAGCTTAGCTGTAGCTCCAGCACTCTCCCATTCTCTTAAACACCATGAGACAAGCCAAGGTGAACATACATTAATCCTACTATTAACCTCTATCCGTGTGCTCTCCTTTATAGTAAGAGCAGATGCCTTATATGATCTTTCCAATGTCTAAGTCCTAGGCTCACCCTCTCATGCTTACCACCCAGGACTGTGCAGAGAAAGGACATATGTCAAAGTACCCAGATGTTCTCTGCTAGGAAGTTATCTGAGATCTCTGGGTGACTGGGCGGAGGTCACATGAGAGCCATTGGTGGTGACACACCTCCTTGTCTTCCCAAAGCAATGGTACTTCCTGAAGCGGACCCTGCCTCACTTGGTGCTAACACAGCTGGAGAGTCTGCAGCCACTGTGTGTGGGCTGCACGGACATCCGTGCCCAGCTCCTGATCCTGGCTGGGAAGGCTCTCCATCTGCTCTATGTGCAGACAGATCCGGTGTACCCTTCCTTCTGCTGGGAGGAGGAACTCTTGGTAGGTGTCCCTTCTTTGTACTGCAGTCTGCTCCCCAATTTCTCCACCTCAGCTGTGAAGTTGGGATGTCAAAGGTGTTTCACCAATTCAACTAGGGAGGGTCTGGCCCTGGCATCTCTCTATTTTGGTCACTTATGTCTGGTTGTGCACAGGTCCCTGGAGGTGTTGACCTTGTTCCTAAGATGCACTGGGATGGGTGGTGTGACCCTCTTACATACCACACAGTCTTGGAAATCTCGAAGAAGGGAAAATACCACCTTCTCCTCACTCCTCCCAGGCCTACCTTCTTCTAGGGTTGGGGTTCTCTGACAGAAGCAGCTATCCAACTCAGATCCCTAGCAACGGCTCCTGCAAGCCTGTCTGAGACAGACATCTCCCCATCCTAAGAGCCTGAACAGAGATACTTCTACCCCAAGATAGTGCCAGCTTCCATGAACAAGCTGGACTGGAAGCCTAGCAGACAAGCTCCCATAGAAACCCTCACATTCCACGGTAGCAAGCCACACCCAGGACTCAGAACCCAGGGAAGCTCCCAGCCAGCTAGCTCTGAAACCCTGGGCTCAGTTCCCAGGCTGTAGACAGCAGGAGACCAGGAAGCCCCACAGCGGCTGAGACGATGGGGCTGGGGCCCTTGGTGAGCAGGTGTTTGTGGCATCTGCACAGGTAGCAGAGTCAGGGACTTTCAGTCCAGAAGCACGAGCCCCTCCTGTCTGTCCTCAGTTAGGGTCTTTCCAAGACGGCGAGGAACAGCTGTCTCTAAACGTGCAGTGACCCCTGTGTGGCGTTCAGGGGGCTCCAGGAGACACACCTGCCTCCTTCCAGGACCCGGAGCACCTCCATGCTGTTCCTTAGGTGTGGCCTGTTTGCGGCTGTGCAGCTTCCTGACACCAAAGCTCTCCATCTCTCTTCCAAGCTTCCTTCCTTCATGTTTTCCAGATGGGATCTTTCCTCTTGGCCTGTTTCCATGGAGCTTCCTAAGTTTAATGTGTATGACTTTCACCCTCTTGAGTTTGTGAGATCTCTTCCCTGGTTGGCTTGATGGCTCTACGGTTTTGGTCTGACTTTGGGGGCGCTGTATTGTCACAGACACCTTCTGTTCCTGAGTACTGGCCTGTTCTCACAGATGATTCCTGTCCTTAGGGATCTGTTAAGGCTGCTGGTGGACAGGACCTGGTGGCTCTTGGTAGCACTGACACACTTGGGCAAAGTGTGAGAGGTGGCTTTCCCAGATGTCAGCTGGGCCAGGGTCCCCAGGCCATCTGTGTAGAACTAGTTTTTCACCCACTTTGTGTGGGGGCCATTAAGATATTGTCTCCCTCTTCCCACCACATTGGTAACACCATTGACCCCACAAGCACATGACTTGTGATCTGTGACAATACAGTGATATTACATGATCACTTACAACCTGAAGGACCCACTGATCCTTACCATCTTTCCCTTCCCTGGCATCTGTGTTTTCCCTGCCAGCCAAGCAGGAATCCACAAAAGCCTTCTATCGTGTGGTATGCCCTGTAGGTAGTAGGCACTAATAAGGACAGCCTGAGATCGCTGGAGACAGACACAGAGGACAGGAGTGTAGAGACCTCCTCCAGGAACTCAGCAGTCTTCAAGGAAGCCCCCAAGGAGCAAAGCCAAAAGGCTGAGGGTCTGAAGGTATGCAGCATTCTCTACCTGTCCCCTGGTGACCTCTGCCTGAAGAGCCCACCATAGCTCGAGCTTTGCACTGCCCACAGAAGAGGATGGTGCTGGCCCAGAGATTCCTGGCTCAGACATCGGAAGTATTGCTGCAGTGTATACAGACTTCCCTGAGTAACAACCTTCTAGACATCGTGGCCTCTGCCAGCATAGAGATGGTGGAATGCATTGGCATCCTGGATCCCATCACCACCTGCCAGTTCCTGACACTGTCTCAGGTATAGACCTCCTCTGCCCATCTCCAAAAGGGCCCTTGACTGTCACCCCAGGGATGGCAGTGCCTTAGCACCAGCCAGCCCTGTTGCTGTCCACTAGACTAGATGGGGTAGTCCTGTGGTTGAAAGAAGAAGAGATCCTCCCTGTTCTCTGAGCCTCAGGACAAGCTAGTCCTTAAGTAATGGAAGCCAGCCATGTAACCATTCTTGTACCTCAGTGAATACATGCTGTACTCACCACCGTCTCCCCCCATGCCCTCCTCCCTCTCTTCCCCCCTATCTCATACACACACACACACACACACACACACACACACACACACACACACACCCGAGTCTCCGTGGTGAGACATACTGAGACTCCAGAGAAAGGCCTGGCATAGCACTGGTCCAACAGGGGCCCAGCAGAGGGTGATACACAGACTCCTAGATGGACACTCCCAGTTCAGTTGTCCTCTGCCACCCTCATACACGGCCCACACCACTCTTCTCTGCTCTGCTTCAGAGCTGTTCAACCTCAGAGATGATGCGGAAGGTTCTACTCACGGCCACGACCAACACGGGCAGCTCACAGCTGGCGGCCCTGCTGCAGCTCCACCAGCGACTCAGGCAACAAGACAAGATGTCCACCAGCCTGTTTGCCAGTATAGAGCAGAAGCTGGCTTCCTCTTTCAGGGTAATGGGCCGGGGAGCCTGAACACACACTCCTGTGACCTATAGGCCTCTGTGCTTGCTCCCTGAGTGCTAAAAGGGTATTCTCTAAGTGATACACCCCTGCTGCCTCTAGCTGTGTAGTGCTAGAGGACCTCTCTGTCTCTCTGAATCTCATATGCCATGGGTACAGGCACAAGAAGGCTGAAAGAATTGTAGTTCCTTTCCATTACTTGCCCCGAGGGAGCCAAGGTCTTGGTGAAGTCCGGTAAAGAGCCAGTGGTGTCTGGAAGCAGGCAGCCATGACACCAGAGAGGTAACTGAGAGCTCACTGAGAATGTCCATAGGTTTCTGAAACCCCCAGATCCCGCCCACCCAGAGACACACTCCTCCAGCGAGGCCACACCCCTAATCCTACCATGTGGGGATCAAATATATGAGCCTGCAGGATGGGTCATCCTTATTTCAACTCCCATCAGCCTCCACAGGTCCCCACAAGGACAGAGATCACCTGTGAAGCCAGGCCAGAGAAATCAGCCAGGGAAGACAGTACATCGGTACACCCACACAACAAAACACACTGAAGCGAGGAGAGTTAGCTTCTGCATGAACCAGTGTGGTGAGGCTACCCACACACTGAGGTGGCCAGCGGCTAGGCAAGAAGCAAGCCACCACAAATAAAGTCCATTCACAGCCCCCATGTGGTAACAACATGACCCGTCCCTTCACCTGCCATATGGGTACGGCCATTGTGAAGAGTCCGCTTGGCGCCTCACATAAGCCTTATGTGGCTCTCTCTGTTTCTTATTCTTTGACAAAAGTTTTCTAAGACAGCGTTTCATTTTTGCAAACCCAAAGCTCGGTCTTGAAGCCGTGAGCATTAAACAACTCACACAGGAGATCTCGGGGTACTCCTCAGGACCTATGCTGGCTGGCTGCCTGCCGTGGGCAGTGGAGACCCTGAGGTGTGCAGCCTCTAGGATTACTCACTCACAGGAGGCAGGAGAACTGGGGTCTGCAGCCTGCAGCCTCAAGGCTAAGTGGAAGCTCTTACCTAGGCTCAAGGAGACCATAAGGTCCTTGAAGAGATGCTGTTTAGGGTTCCTGGGAACTGCATCCGCAAGTAGGCAGAGCTGGGCAATTTGAGGAGCCAGTGAATTTCTCATGCCTCTGCTGCCCCCTTGTGGTACTTATGCATTCCACAGCCCAGACACCTGGGGGAGAGCAGTGGCCGTTCTGAGTGACTATCCTCCTGTCACACACAGGCATGGCAGAGCCTCTGTGTCACAGAGCAGCATTTCAACATCCTGAATGAGATCCCGCCCATGTTCCGGATCCTCTTTCTGCAGCATTCACAGGACAGGTGAGGCTTTCCTCTCATCATTGTAAATCTCCATCCTGTTGAGAAAGCCCAGCCAGGAGGCATGGGCAGAGCAAGCTTACCACACCTCTGCCCCTAGCCTGAGGCCAACTGGGACATCTGGGAAGCATACTTGGCAGACTCAGCTAGTCCACTTGACAGGCAAGGGCACTCATTCAGTCCAGAGAAGACATGGGAAGCCCTCTTCCGACCCTCCCGGAAAAGACCAGGATGAGTTTCCATGATGACAAGGGATGTATTGGGAGGAAGGCGCTCTGATCTGTGCCCGCACCGGGTCTCTATGTTAGATGGATCTGGCTAGGCCTGCACTACTGGACCCTCTGTAATTTCCCTCTTACTTGGCTTTTATAGACTGATTCCTAGGCCTCTGTCTGCCAAAATAAAACATTGAAAGGCACCTGTTTGGGTGCCAGCTGCAGACTGGCTCACTAGGCTCCGGAGACCTCTATGCTTGGCTGTTCACCTCCTCTGGGAATGGGCCTGTGACCTCTGCTCTGCCTGCAGGTCTTATCTGTATGGTGCTGCCTTCGAGAGACCAAAGACCATGCCTTCACCCAAGGGGAAACTGGTAACCATGGGCGGTAAGCTTGGGTACACCAGGGGCTCCTCCCATCGACTCCAGATGGGTTGCAGTGGGTGGGAGAAATCCTTGCCACAGAGTAGGACCACAGAGCAGGGGAGGGGAAGGGAGGCTGAACCCAGGAGACAAGAAAAAATAGAGACCCCACATTCTTCTAAGGGATCCAGAGGATCCATGCCTCCCCAGAAGCCCCTCTGTCAATCACCACGGGGTTTGCCTCTGCCTGAGCTTTCTGGGTAGTAGCCCTCATGTTGCCCAGAGAAGAATGGGGAACTCCATGTGCCCAGAAGACCTTCCTGCCATGTCTCACCTCTGAGACATCAAGGTTAAATACCCTCACAAGGGTCTTCATCTGCCCACACAACTCCAGTCGCTCTGCTCTGAGCCCTGTAAAGGCCATGTGTGTATCTTGACAGGTTACTGCAAGGTAACTCGGGTGGCTACGAATCCAACTGCCATCTCTGACCTGTTGACCAATATCCAGTGGTTCCGGAAGCAGACACGGGTCAAGGTACACAGTCAAATTATGACCCCGAACCCAAGCACTTGAGGCCTGAGACTCTAAGCCATATTGTAGACTGCAGCCCATCCCAGGGAAAACCAAGACTCCAAGGTTGGGTTGGGCCTGGGTACTGGGCCCAGAACTCAAGAGGATGAAGGTGAAGCCCTGTGAAAGGTGGGGAGCTCTTCTGAGTCCTTGAATTGAATGTGACCCCAGAGGAGGGGTCTGGATGCCTTCTCTGCAAAGCACAGGGTTACCTGTCCTTGGCCTATCCCTATCAGCAGGACATTCCACAGTGTCATCAGAGGACAGGGACAGGGATGAGATGTCAGGATAGTTCCCGGGAAAACCACTGGGAGCATTGTGCTGGGGAAGACGAGAGTATGCCAGCACTCTGGAAAGGCTGGAGCTTAATGATTTCCGGGGGGGGGGGGGATCTTCCTAATTTGTTTCCCAATTGAGTACAAGTCATATCCAGACACCACTGGACAACAGTCTGTGATTTGGGTGAAGACAGAAATATATCTTGCCTGTTAAGGAGCAAGCCCTGTGCACGCAGCGTCTCAGCAGCATCCTGGAGCACATGGAGGAATATCTGAAGCCCATCATCCCCCAGTTCACCTTCCCAGAAAGCAGGTATCTGCATGTCATTTCCTCTGAAGGCTCCTGGGGGCGGGGGAGGGGGCAGCCATCTTCCTCACACTGGGAGATGGGCAGCTGTCACCAGCTGAAGCTGGTAATAGAAGGAGCTAGAGGCTGTTGTGCATGGGGCTATGAGCCCCCAAAGTAACCAGGGTCTCCCTGGAGCCCACAGGCCAGGCCAGCTGGGTATAGCTGAAGGCCAGCTCCCACCTCACATCTGGAGACAGGAAAGCACCCATCTGAGCTAAGTAGCCAGATGTAATGGGCAGAACATCCAGGGCTGGTTTCTGAAATTTCCCTCCATGTGGAAACTTGTCTCTGGGTGTTGTGGCCCTACCCAGGACAGGCATAAGTGCCTAGCTCTTTTGTGTATTTTATAGGCAGGAGTCCCACTGCTGCTGCTGTCCCTGCCCCACTGACCACCCTGGTCTGAGTCTGATGCGAGAGAGCTAACTAGCAAGGCCCAGGGCTCAGCTCTGGCACTCATTTTGGGAGAAAAGCAGGCAGGTGACGGTCGAGCTGGGCATTCTTCTCCCGCAGCATGAGGGCATCCTGAGGTCCCCCTCTGTTGACACCACATGTCAGATGCAGAGATGGCCCTGAGTGACAGCTGGGTGTGGTAGCACGGGACTCTAATCCCAGCACTCAGGAGGCAGGAAGGTCTCTGAGTTCAAGGCCAGCCTGGTTTACATAGAGAGCTGGGAGACAGTGAGGGCTACCTGGTGAGGCTGTGTCTTTAAAAGGAGAAACAAAATTGAAGCAGCGATCACCGGGCAAGGACTAGGCTGAGTGACGCTTCTCAATATCTTCCAGTGTCTCCCTATGTTTCCTAAAGCCTGAACACAGTCACTCTGAATTTCAGGAATCAGATGCCAACAGCTGTGGGGGATGCAGGGAAAAATAAAGGCAGAGAGAAGGAAAGGAAAGTATCTCTCCCTTCAGGTAAGTGGCAGGGTCAGACAGACCCACAGGCCACTGCGGGTAGGTACCTCAGGATCCTGTGGTGGCACTCACCCTCCCATCATGGAAAGCCTGGGTGGGTCAGGAGTCACAGGTTCCACACTCAAACAAGTCCTACCTGGCCATGCTACACAGGAACCAAGGTTTCTCTCCTTGAGGTCTCCCAGAACAAAATCACCCCAGGCTGGGTGGAAGGCCTTAGGAGAGGGGTTCTCAACCTTCCTAATGTTCCTCATGTTGTGATGACTCCACAACCCTAAAATTATTTTCATTGCTATTTCATAGCTGTAATTTTGCCGGTGTTACGAGTTGTAACATTAATGTGTTTTCCAGTGGTCTTAGGGTGACCCCTGTGAATCGGTTGTCTAACCCCTGCAAAAGGGGTTGTGACTCACAGGCTGAAAGACACTGCCCTAGAAGGTTCTGGGCACTGAGACTGACAGCTCACTGAGAAGGATTATCAAACAGTGGATTCATGCTGCCCTTTCTGGGCAAATTATCAGTTCCTGGCCCACAGTGCCCTTAAGTAAGAGCAGTGTGTTATATACCCAGCTCTCACTGTCCTGGCCAGACGACAGTCTGCTAGTCCTTCTAGGAAAGATGACCATTGTTGCCCTGCGTGGGGAGTTCACCAGAAGTAGCCATGGAAAAGGGCTCTATCGCATCCACCTGGCGCCCATATGTAGTCTCTGCTGGTGGCCTTGTCTGTGGGGTTCTTTTTAGCACCACCCCTGCTGTTTTTACTTGGACTGAGAAGACTGGGAGGACGCTCTCACTGTGTGACTCGCCGGGCAAGAAGGTCAAGTGTGGGCCCATCCTGTCTCTTGATTAGCTTCTCTGATTTTACTAATGACTGACTCCTTTAAAAGGCAATTTCCTATCTTAAATTTTGTCTCCTTTTCTATTGCCACAAAGAATTGACGGATGGCAAAGGGGATGGCTGCTTGCTCCCCTCCTCTGCCACTGCTCCCCTCCAGCAAAAAAAAAAAAAAAAAAGCCCCAAGCTTTTTCTCCCAAGTGGAGTTGGCCAAATTGCCATGAGCCAGATGCAGCAAACACCTCAAGAACTGCAGATTGCAAACGTGTGAGGCCTAAATTAGGGTGAGGAGAGGTGGCTCCGAAGTACTACAGCGACCAGAGAACTGTGTGCTGTTTCAGACTCTGTGGGTAGGCCAGTCAGTCCCTGTGGCCTCTCTCCTGAACTGAGTCTCTGCCCTGCACTGAATTCCCAGGATTAAAAACAGAGACAGAGTCACTGCTAGGTTTCAAGCAATTAAGAAAATCCAGTTGAAGCCTGATGGTGGGTGGCCCATGCCTTTAATCTCAGCACTCAGGAGGCAGAGGCAGGTGGATCTCTGTGAGTTGGATACTAGCTTGGTTCCTGGATAGCCAGGGCTAGACAAAGAAAGCCTTGTCTTGAGAAAAAAGAAAGAAAGAAAGAAAGAAAGAAAGAAAAAGAGGGAGTGAGAGATGGAGAGAGAATGAATGAATGAATGAATGAATGAATCCAGTTAAAGTGCCACCTCTGGATATCAGCATAACTGCATGCAGAATGGCAGTACCTAGTCAGTCAGTGGCCCACATCCATGGTCACAGAGAGGCTGCCAGTGGGGTCATAAGGGTCAGCCTTCCTTCCAGGGCTCTCTGAAGGACTGACCATTTGAAAAGTCCTCTAGGAGGAACTTTCATCCACCCGGATATTACATGGCCTGCCTTGGGAATTAGGTAGCTTGAGATGTGGCGTCCTATAAGGTGTACCACTACCTAGTGACTCTGTCATAAACTTGATCTCACCATCAAAACCAGTGGGTACCTCAGGGACCCTAGCATGTCACCAATGTAGCCATGCCTCTACAAGCTCAACTGGGGACATAGTCTTCCTTCATATCTCCATTCCCCGGGGAAAGCAGCCACCAGGTCAGTCATCTAGCCACAAAGTCAGGACTTGGAGTGACAAAGCTGAAGCCCCAGGTCTGTCCCATCCTCAGAGCTGGCCTCTCCTGTGTCTGAGAAGCCCCAGGTCTGTCCCATCCTCAGAGCTGGTCTCTCCTATGTCTGAGAAGCCCCAGGTCTGTCCCATCCTCAGAGCTGGTCTCTCCTGTGTCTGAGAAGCCCCAGGTCTGTCCCATCCTCAGAGCTGGTCTCTCCTGTGTCTGAGCTGCTGCCACTTCCATTCCACAGGGCAGCCTGACCCCGAGTACATGATCCTGATCGTGGACAAGTTCCTCCTAGAGTTGCCCCTGGAGGGGCTCTCCATGCTCAATGAGGTCACCTCCCTGTCACGAGATTTTTCTCTCCAGATGCTGTGGAACCGTCTCCATAAGGAGGAGATAGGTGAGTAATACCTTAGTCACAGTAGTACTTAATTTTAAAATGGAAAAAATTTAAATTACTTTTCAGATAAAATATTGTTAACTCCCATCAAAAAGTACTGAGCAAGGCACTGGGGGTGTAGCCCAGCGTGGAGTGTTTGACTTGCATGCACAAGGCCCTGGGTTCCATACCCAACACTGAAAACGATTGCCAAGTGTTTTCACGTCTTCCACAATATCCACACAAGAGAGCTCATTCAGCCACAGGAAAGAAGGAAGTCTTGGCCCTTACCCATTCAAAATCACTTCCAGAATAGACACCTTGTGCTGTGAAAGGAAAGCCTACTCAAACCCATGTTTCACGGGTGCTGATACCATATCAAAGAAGAATCCAACTGAGCGAAAGATCTGACACCCAGACTAACTTGGCTCAATGTTGTGGGGCAGTGAGACAAGGTGGGCCCCTGTGTTAGGCACCTATGAGACTGCAGGATGGTCCAGTCTGTGAAAGTCCTCCCAACTGCTCCTGGGGCATGAAGCGGTAGTATTGCTACTACACTTTAAACTCCCCGGCAGATGCACATGCATTCCTCGCTACCGGCCCCAAATGATTTGGGTTCACAAATGAAACACACACACACACATACACACACACACACACACACACACACACACACACACACACACCAAGAGAGGGGAGATAGATAGTGAGCCCCACACTGACCCAGGGTGCTTCTTAGAGTTTTGTGGCTTAAGCATGGGCAGGAACAGCAGGAACAGCCCAAGAGGCTATTCCTGACATGGAGCTAAAAGCCTAGAGGGAAAGATGAGTTCAGAAACAACATAGCAAGAAGTGATGAGTAAGTGCTTTAAAAGGCCTACAGCGGACCCTGTGAAGGCTAGCAGAAGTGCCACAAGCAATCCAAAGGCTCAGGAAAGAACCAAGCAGCCATGAAGCAATTTAAAATGTTTTTCTTTATTTAAAAAATCTATTTTAAGCAAAAACTTGAGTGAAAGAAAACCGTAGTAATGCTGTGGGATTTGAGAATGTGTAGGACAAGACAAGAGCTGCTGGGAGGAATGATGCCGACTGTGCAGGGGGCCCATGCTGTGTGCCCTGCAACATTATATCACTTAAAGGGAGACTGCAACAAAATGTACACTAAGCCCTGGAGCAAGCAACTAAGAACGACCCAAGCCCCCAGAGTTCACTCTAGATCAGCAGGGAGGGAGGGGAGTTGATGGTCGGAGGCATACAGGCCCACGCTGAAATTCCACACTCCACACCCATCTCCTCCAGCGGCTAGAGTGGCTGCAGTTAAGCAGGCTGGTGTGAAGGATGAGGACTGGTGGTCAATGGATGAGCCACTTTGGAATGATGAGTCTACGCAGTGGGTGTCCATCCGTGGAAAGGGAACCAGCCAGTTCTCCCATGTCTGTGGCATTCCCATTCCCAGCAGCCCAAGTGGCCATCACTGGAGCAAATGGTTACAAAAGATGGACAATAGCCACACAAGAGAGCTCATTCAGCCACAGGAAAGAAGGAAGTCTGGCTTTAAGAGAGCATGGATGAGCAGGGAGGACATCGGGCCAGGAACACAGCAAGCATACACTATGTCGTGCACACTGGGAATCTTAGACGGTTCAATTCCTTATAACCTTAGAAAGGAAGGCAGGGCTGGCAGCAGGGAGTTGCTGACCAAGGGCACAAAATTCGGGCTGGCAGAAAAGGTTTTGATTTTGAGTGACATGGTGATGTGGCCGATGCTGTGCCATCTGAGAGTGGCTAAGGGTGGAGTTTAGGTAACTTTGCCAAACTCCTCACAGGGAAATGTGTGGCGTGACTGTTTGGCGGGCTCGGCTCCACCTTTGTGTGTGTGTGCTTCAGAACCGCCTACCATGTACCAACTGTGTTTGCTAATCCAAGTAAGAGATGAATGATTGAATGGGACATTTTAAAGAAATAATTAAATTAAGAGGCTCACCGTTTCGCGCAGCATAGATGAAGAGGCACGAGCTTTGCCCACTGTTGCTAGGAATGTTGGTGTTGACGGGAGGGAGGCAGCACACTGGGGAAACAGTCAGGGAACAATCATAAAAAGCTACAGACTGGTGCACAGACGACCCATGCTTCCTCCCCTAGGCCTTTACATAAGATTTCGAAGGCACATGTAGACATAAAAACTCTCAGACTGTACCCTTCCCCTTGACAGCCCAAACTTGGAAGCCACGGAATTGAAACACTCAGGGGCATGTTCTTGCACAGTTGTAGAGACTTGGTCTGACGGCAGGTGGTGAGGGAGTGAAGAAATGACCATACACATATATACAGAGAGAGAAGAGGGGGAGTGAGGGGGAAAGCAGGGAGGGAGAGAGAGACAGAGGGAGGGAGGGAGGGAGGGAGGGAGGGAGGGAAGGATTGGGTAGACTAGACTCTGATGGAGAAGCCACAGAACTCTGGAAGCTCAGCATGTCTATTATATACAGTTGAACAAAGAGGCAGGATTACTGTATAAAGCTGGCCAAGGAAGCGGGGTTATTACATATAGATAAGCAAAGTGGCAAAATTATTATGTATAGATAAACAAGTTAGCTAATCTCTGTAGGCGTCGGCTGTGTCAGGGAGCAGTCTTCTGTAAAGAACTGGAGGGGGAAAGCCATGGTGGACATTTTCCTTTTTTTGGTTTTGTATTGTTTTGTTTTGTTTTTGTTTTTTCAAGACAGGGTTTTTCTGTGTAGCCTTGGCTGTTCTGGAACTCACTCTGTAGTCCAGGCTGGCCTCCAACTCAGAGATCCACCTGCCTCTGCCTCCCAAGTGCTGGGACTAAAGGCATGCACTACCATGCCCGGCTGGACATTTTCTTTACACAATACCAACATTGCTGTTTCCCTCTGAGCCTTGGTGTTTGGGGTGGAGTTTGTCACTTTCCCATGGGTCTGAGGCTACGATACATGTCCACACCCGTCAACAGCATGCACTCACTAGGCCTTCCTCTGCTCCTCACAACTGAGGCTACGATACATGTCCACACCCGTCAACAGCATGCACTCACTAGGCCTTCCTCTGCTCCCCACAACTGAGGCTACCATACATGTCCACACCTGTCAACAGCATGCACTTGCTAGGCCTTCCTCTGCTCCCCACAACTGAGGCTACGATACATGTCCACACCCGTCAACAGCATGCATTCACTAGGCCTTCCTCTGCTCCCCACAACTGAGGCTATGATACATGTCCACACCCGTCAACAGCATGCACTCACTAGGCCTTCCTGAGCAGCCACTTGATGGTCATTTGAACACCCACTTGGGTGGATGGGAACATTTCAGCACTGAAGAGACTGTGCCCAGACAAAGATGCCAAAGAGGGCACAGAAGATGCCTTCATTTTTATAAAATTCTGGAAGATACAAATTGATTTCTACTTAGAAAGCAAGTAAGTAGCTACCTGGTGAGGATAAAGGCCTCCGGAAGTGCGAGGCACAGGTGTACTTGAGGGCCTGTGTGAAGGTCAGCTCCGGCTCTGATAGACGGTCCATCAGAATCAAGTGCCTTCCTAGTGTGTCCCGGAGAAGTGTCTTTGGCAAAGTGGGGATGGCAGCGAGCCATGCCTGTGCCTCAGCTCCCATTCCCTGTGGAAGTTCTACCCTGGAGGGTATAACACGGGGTGGAGAAGGAGGAAGATGGCCCCAGTGGAGCATGTAGCTATTCACAGGAAGCCAGAAAGACCTGCTCACTGGGAACAGCTCAGTATAGAAAAGACATAGGCTCTTAAGTCTGTGCAGAGACCCTGTAACCATCAGGGGTGCAAATATCTGGTGAGTTCCTTGCAGAATATGGTCAGAAATGGGCGCCTATAATAAGCCTTGGGGGCTGTCTTTCCTCAGGAGATTTCCTTGGGCCTACAAAGCTTTGTGTTTTGATACGACAAAACTTCAAATTAATTGTTTTCACCACGTCAGATTCACAAAATTCAAACCTGAGCAACTGAGCAGTATCTAGTGCCTTTGCAGTATTGTGTCCCTGCTGATGTTCCATACCCGTCCTTGTCCTCCACAGAAGGTAGCATGAAGAAGGAGGTCAAGAGCAAGGACTTAAAGAAGAAAACTCCAGGAAAGAAGGTCCGGAAGGTAGGTGGGTGGGAATCCAGGGACCCCATGCTCCTCTCAGCTTGAGTTCAGTCAGGTCCCTGCTGGCGAACCCAGGCGTTGATACCTCCATCTTGTTACAGAGCACCATGATCCGGATCATCCCTCCGGAATGCAACCTAATCGACTCGGACACCATCAAGTGTATCCTTTGATGATGGGTGCTTATGGCCCCAAGGATTCTGCTTTGGTTCCTGTTTGTCCTTGACTCAGACCCAGTTGTTGTGGACCCTTACGAGGAGGCCCAGGACACAGGTAAGAATGTCACACAGGCTCCTGGAAAGCAGGCCAAGGCCACCCAGGCCTGGTGCCAGCTGCTCTCTTGGCTGTATGGAAATCACCTCCCGTGGGCTTGGAGCCTTGGATCCGAATACAAGCTGACCACCTTAGCATTCTAAATCCTTTGATTCATTGGGGCCTCCTCCTCCCCCCCTCCTTCTCTTCCCACTGTTTATCCTTCTCTACCAATTCCTCCAACTGAAGAGGAAAGGATTCTCACCTGTGCTTAAAACTCACTCCTCCCTAGCCTATGTCCCAGCCCAGGGGCACAGGAGCCCATCCCCCATGCCTTGATATGGAAGTCACAGCCTCTTTCCATTCTCCCTGCAGACTTGCTGAGGCCTGTCGTGGTAACCCAGGGAATCTTGGAAAAGTACCAGGACTCGTTTACCGGACGTTGGATGGGGTACCTGGGAAACCACAACTTTCCAAGGTTGGGTCCTGGGTCTTCAAAAGCTGACTAGAAACCTTCCCTGCTGGCTAGGTCTGTCCAATAGAGCCCAGGGCACAGCACTAGGTAAAGGATACTGTAATAGTCTCAGGGTCACTCTCCCACACAGGATCTGCCCCAGGTGACCTCAGATCCCCTCAGGCCAAACCTCCTAAAGAAGGCACTTCTTTAGTCCCTGGTATGTCTGGGCACAGCATTTCCATGATCCCCCGAGCCTGGTGTTAGAAGACACATTGAAGGAACAAGGCTCCTGAATGTCCATGCTCAGACTGGGAAGGTTCTGCAGTGTTCTTTTAGCCTAAGCCTTTGAGGTCCTGCTCATCTGTGGGAGTCTGGAGATCTGAACAGGTCTCCTCTGCATATAAGGAGGTGTGCCAGGCACTGCTAGGGTAGGGTCATACACTGGCCCCCTATGGGCATGCATTCCGTCATCCCTGTCTCTTAGTGTGGGTGGGGCTGGAGCAGGGGGAGCCAAGCCAGTTGGTACAGAGGCATAGAGATACAGGAGTGAGCCTGTGCAGGGCTAGGGGTGGAGCACAGAGGTCAGAGCTGGTGACGAAGACCATACCTAGTCCCTGTCTCCCATATTGGAGGTGCTATATTACTTACCAGAGCCAACTCCACTGGCATGAGATGCATGTTTCTTCCTAGAACAGTCCATCCCTGGGAGTGGGGATTGGGGTGGGGGGTGGGGGTCCATCTGAGGCCAGCTCTACACTGGGAAAACAAAAATAATTTGGGCCCCACAGTAGAATAAAGGGTTTAGTGCAGGTGGCAAGGAGACAGTCCCTGCTGGAAGGAGGGATTGCAGGTGCATTCCCCTAGGCCAGATGAGGTGTGGTCATGCCCGCTGGCTGGTTTCACCCCCTGCAGCCAGGCTGACTGGGAACAGCTACTGGACAGCTGTAGAGGCTTTTTCTTCTACGGAATGGAGACCTTCCTGTCCCACCTGGAAATAGAAAGACTGGTAGCCATGAATCTGCAAGGTGAGGCCCCTCCCCCATTGACAGCCCCACCCAGGGCCTGCAGGCACCTATGGGATCCCAGGGAGGAAAGCTGGTTGATCCGGAGTCCAGGGCAATGCTCGGGAAGCCATAGCACCCTCCCCTAACCTGTGGTCTATCTGAAAACTGTCCCCGCATTCCATTTCCAACAGCGGTAATGGCAGCCACAGGGTCACTCACCCTCCTGGTTACCCTCAGCACCCCCTTATATGCAGAGAACCCCTGTTCAGATCTCCAGACTCCCACAGATGAGCATCAGATGAGAAGTGTCACCTCAAAGGGCTAGGCTGAAAGAACCCTGCAGAACCTTCCCAGTCTGCGCATGGACATTCAGGATCCTTGCTCCTTCTGTGTGTCTACTAACACCAGGCTCAGGGGGATCATGGAAATGCTGTGGCCAGACATACCATGAACTAAAGGGCTTCAGAAGCCAAGTAGAGGACACCGCAGGTGGGAAGTGACCTAGGCTAAGTTCAGAGATCAAAGAAAGCAGTACCATGTGACATGTTGAGTACCGCGTGCTTACAGGCACCTTGCCGGGAGTGCCATGCTGCCACAGCACCCGTAACACACAGCACACAGCAGGCACAATGTTCAGGCATTTGGAGTGTTGCAGTGTGCTGGTCTCTATGGTCCATAGTCATCTCGGCCCCAAGCCATAGACCCTCTGATGTGTCTGTGTTTCTCCAAGGTCCTTTTCCTGACTGTAGAAGGATGCTTTTGTTGGACTGCTTAGAGCTAACCACCATGCACAGTCAATGGATAAGCCTTTCCTGGATCCCAGAGATGTCATTTCCTCCCTTGTGAGGCATATGGCCCCTTGCATGGTTATATAGAAACTGTCTGGTTGCTCTTTCCACACCAAGGCATCCGTGCCCACCATTGCCACAGTATATTTCCCTGCTGACCAGGTCTATTCCGTCAGCTGGTAGCCCTGGGCATGCACCAGTCATACGCAAGTGGATTCCACAAAACCCCATCATCAGAAGCCCAGGTAGTTCCTATGGGAACAATCGCCAAAGCTCATCTCATCTCTGTACCCATGCAGGTCCACACCAGAACCATATACTGCCACTTGTTTGCAGGTCCACACCAGGACCACACACTGCCACTTGTTTCAGTGAACATTCCTGTCTAGGGTGACCCAATCAGCCCAAAGTACTTGTGACCATCTTAAAACCCTCACATCTGCAGCAAGAAGGTGGTAATAAGCTTGGTCACCTTCCAAGGCCCTCTAATATGCACAGTCCCTTGGGCCAGCCCCTCTTTGGGGCCAGCTTCTCATACCACCCCCACAGGTATACACCGAGGTTCCTTCTCTCTTGGCACCAGTATGGAATATCAGAAACTTCCATAAGTAATGTGGGAGCAGAGCTCTCTATGCTAGGAAGAATTAGAAGTGGCCCTAAGTAGGCTTGCTCCCCGTTTCCTGGGTGTGATCAGTGGGTACCTGAAAAGAGCCTGTTGAAAGTTCAAGGATCAGGTTGATTGGTCAGGGTGCAGCTCCCACGGGGATCTGGTAATGGTGTGGGTGACTACTGAGGAGCCTGACTGTGTCCTGCAGAATGCCAGATGATGATCCTACTGGACTTGACAAGGTCCTCTCACAGCCAGAAGCGGAAGATAGAAAGCTTAGAGGGCCAGAGGTACCTACTGTTCTCGTCCTGTCATCAGGAGCCTATGGATTGGGAAGGGGGGGGTGTTATGAGCAATATAGCTTACCCCAGGGACTGGTGGACTGCCAGGGCTGGCTGGCCAGCACCTTCTACCTAATGGTACCAACTCCTACTGTGTGCTCCATGTTAGGCCTGGGACCTGCCACTCTACGGATTTGACGATACCTAAAAATGCTATTTTCCTTTAAATAACATTTAACGTTTGTGGGCGAGATTCAGAACTATAAAAGCCCTGGCCCACAGTCTAGCAGCTGGTACAGGGGAGGATGGAGGGAGCACCATCAGCCCCTTGGTACCAGCCCATGGATCCCTACAGCATATCACAGCGGTCCTTGTTGAAGCCCATCCAGACGGCCATCCTTCTGAGCCTGGTAGGGGTTGAGAGCATTGTCGACAACCAGTGGCCCACAGTGATGAAGGACAACATGCTGAGGGCCACCACCCTGTGGGACAGTGAGTGGGCACCCTGGCTATCCCAAAGTCGTTTTGGGCTTTTGCTAAAAGCCTTCCAAGGGTGTCTGTAGCCCACCTGAAGAGACTTTTCTCTCCTGTCTCCACCCCCAGACCTGTTGGCAATTGGCAAGCCACTTGGAAAAACAGTTCGTCTCATTCATAACCTATGCAATGAAACAGGCAGCCAAGGTAAGGCAGAGGCTGCCCACCCATTCGCTTGTCTGTAGAAGTCCCTGGGGTTACATTGTGCTTCATGGCCCTCAGGGATAGAGTGTCCCCACTTCAGGAGGCCGAAGGAGTGGGAGAGTGAAGGAAAGAGGGAGTGAAGGAAGAAGGAAAGGGAGGAAGGGAGGTGCGGTGTGGGGGGGAAGGTAGGGGAGGGAGGGAGGGAAGGAGGGAGGGAGAGAGGGAGAGAAAAGAAGGGAAGGAGGGAAGGAGGGGAGGAGAGAAGGAGGGGAGTGCATAAACCAGCAAGCACTCTCCTTGTAGAGAAGCCAATGTAGTCTGCTCAGCCTCTGGGTGAGCTGGAGTTGAACAAGAACATAGAGTAGCTCAGCCTTTAGCCCATCACAAACATACAGAGAGAAAGAGTGAGGGGAAGGGGAGGGAGTGTGGGAGAGAGGGAAGGAGGGAGGGAATAAGGAAGAGAAAGAGGGAGGGAGAGCAAGCAAAATAGCTCTCTTTTGTCCTCTCTGGGAAAAGAGGGGGAGACCTGGGAGATCCCCGAGCTTTCCCTCTGCCCAGAGGGACGGCTTTGGGGAGTTGACCAACTAGGCTACCCAGTCCATGAGCCCCATGGGGCCACCTGGTCTTCCTCAACCAAGACAAGAAAACCTCCAGGAACAGGAACTCCCAGACTAAGGACGATGCTAGAGCCAGGAAGACCTCCAACTTGTATCTCCTGCCCCTGTAAAATTTCACACAGCTTCTAGTATCAGGGGTTAAGCTTCAGGCAGGGTTACAGGATGTGCCTGTTCTAGATGAGACAAACTCCACCTACTCATCCTTCAAAACAAACCTTGTGCCAAGATATGCCGGCTGCAGTGGAGGAATTTGCAGATTAATTTCATATGTGGAGACTAGGGTAAAAAAAAATCAGATAAAACTCTAGCTAATTGCATTTAGCAATATGCTAAAGTGAAAATGTATCATAACTCAGAAAGATTTATCCTGGGAGGATTTAAAATTGAGAAATCCAAAATACATTCAATACAACTCAGTAGGAGATTAACTTTTGAAAAATCACGTGCTTCCCCAGCACCTGAGATGTAGTTGCCGAGGTGGGAGCAAGGAGTCGAGTGTGTAAATGAGTATGAGTGAATGAATGAGTGGCTGAATGAATGAATGAATGAAGAGTGAATATGTGGATGGGTGAGTGAATGGACAAACTCGTGTGTTCATGAGTGAACTAGTAAGTTGAGGGGTGAATTAAGTAGGTAAGTGATGGAGCAGGTGAGTGAGTGGGGAGTGAATGAATGGACACGTGAGTTAGGGGAGTGAACGGACAAATTGGTAATAGAGCAATGACTGAGCAACCACGTGAAGGAAGAGGGACCAGAGAGGCAGCCAAACGTGGTGATGTCTGGCTCCGTCCTAACAAACCAGAAAAAGGACTGGGCCTGACTCCACCCAGCTAACACAGAGAGGGCTAACATGTTGTTTTGCCATAAATGGAGGAAGGGCCTCATGACCACTGTTGTCAGTGTTGGTCCTCCAGTTCCTGTCAGCACAGAGGAGCCCATGCTGAAGCAATCAGCATGTTCTTGGAAGAAAGGAATCCAATGATGTTTATCCCTGTGGGTTGTCCTGCCTGGGACAGGGGTGCCTCTCAGCATCACAGAGGGAGTTATGAGGCTGGTCTCCAGCCTTAGGATGTCTCATGGAGTCTGGTAAAGGTAGACAGGTGGATAGGGGTAAGGCATGGTTCTATCCCAGTGCTGTCATTGACAACCCTGACAGCCACAGAGCCAGACCCCCATAGTTTCCACACCTTGTCCACACCGAGGAATGGGAGGTAACAGGGCTGCCGTGGTCAGGCTGCAGGGAGAACTCATGGCCCCCTGCCGCCAGAAGCACCACCCTGCTCCCCTCTCCCTGGCACCGTGTCCTTGGTGAAACTGGACATCCTGGCAGGACCCAGGCTACTGCCAGAGAGCTCTGGGATTCACAGGTTGTGTCTATGCTCCACAGATGAGAAACCCCAGGTCTCCAAGAACGAGCCGCTCTCTGAGTTGCAACCTCACCAACCGGAGTCACTCACTACTGCCCTCAACTGGGTTCTGTATGGTCTGCCTCACCAAGCCATCATGTGAGCTAAACCCCTCTGTGACTCCTCCCCACTCAGGGCTCTTTCCCCACTCTCTGGGGCTCACCCCAGCCTTGACACAGCCTGATATCTGTCCTTCTGTCCACAATACATAATCCCGAGAAGACAGCTGTTGCTGCACCTAGGCTCTTGCTAATTCTCGTTAGCCTGCAAGTTTGTTTTTGGTTTCAGTATTTTAGTAAACAACAAAACAAAGTGTACGGTGTGTTTCTGGGAGTTCAGGACAGGAGCTGGGGCTCGTGGCCAGGCCAGCCAGCACACTCGGCTCCATCAAAGTTGATAAGAGCATGTTACACCTGAGTGAACCCAAATGCACCAAACCCTGTCACCTGTCTCCTGGCTGTTGTGTCAGGACTCTTGGGTGGGGAGCGGGGGCGGGGGGGGGGGAGACCCATCTCCTATTTGATCCATCTGCAGTTACAAACAGGCTTTTCCTGATATGGCAGTCAAGGGTGACCTCCAAGGCCCTGGATGTCCCTCTAAGCCATGGACTACAAAATCCAAGTGTACATCCTCTTTGCCCATTATGGCTCCTTAGCCAGAAAAATAGGAGAGCAAAGAGCAGTTCACCAGGCAGGAGCTTGGAGTCCTACTGTGCTCCACTAACTTCCCTGACTGCCTGCTACCTCTGCTAAAGGGGCAGGGTGAGGCTGTTTTCCATGCTCTCTGCTAGTGACACAACACTACAGAAAGACCAGAGGATCATTCCACCTCATGGTTCTGGTAGCCCAGGGGATTGTGTCTGGCAATGGCCTTCTTGCTGATAGAATTCTGCGTCTGAAGATGCTACAGGCAGGGAGTATTGTTCCCCTCACAAATCCACGAGGATCCAGCCATAGGTCTACATAACACGACCTCGATAAGTCTCAGTCACTTCCCAAGCTGGGCCCCAAATACCCTCTTTCTCACACCTCACAACGGGCACTGACTTTGGATACAGATCTTGGGGAATGCTCAGATCATCTCAGTAGTGGGGCTTTTCCTGTGTTCTGAACCAGATCTGTGAAAGCAAGAGGTGCAGAGCCACCAGTGTGTGACAGCTATTTCTTGTCCTAAGCCTTGTGGGGCCCAGAGCGGTCTCCACAGAACTAGAGTCAGATGGGTAGCCCTGGGGAAAATGTCACCCAAGGGAATGACAGGGTCTGAAAGAGGCATTCTTGACAGCTGGGTGCATCTTCAGAGTCCTAAACCTGCTCAGTGTCCCCTGTGCTACTGTCTTAGTCAGGGTTTCTATTCCTGCACAAACATCATGACCAAGAAGCAAATTGGGGAAGAAAGGGTTTATTAATCTTACACTTTCCACATTGCTGTTTATCACCAAAAGAAGTCAGGACTGGAACTCAAGCAGGTCAGGAAGCAGGAGCTGATGCAGAGGCCATGGAGGAAATGTTACTTACTGGCTTGCTTCTCCTGGTTTGCTCAGCTTGCTTTCTTATAGAACCCAGGACTATCAGCCCAGGGATGGTACCATCCACAATGGGCTAGGCCCTCCCACCCTTGATCACTAATTGAGAAAAATGCTTTACAGCTGGATCTCGTGGAGGCATTTCCTCAAGGGAGGCTCCTTTCTCTGTGATAACTCCAGCCCGTGTCAAGTTGACACACAAACCCTACGGCTACTGCGCACTTACCTTTCCCTGCCTGTGGGCACTGAGGGACTGAAGCCAAGGCTTCCCGGACCAGGCCTCGTGGCCAAAAATAATGTTTTCCTAAAGCAGAAATTAATACTGACTATAATAGCTGAAGGAAAATGATAGCGACAGTGTGTTACGTAACACTGCCGCCATGCCAGAAGACGCTTATATAAAACAAAACCTGCATCTGGTGTCCCTCAGCCCAGAGTGCAGTCTTGGATACTTCTTCATCCCAAGGAAGTGGAGTTTCACCACCCCCAATCCCACCCCCAACCCATATGTACACATTTAGATCACATGTATGAGCATTTAGATCAGCCTTGTTCATGGTGGCCAAACACCAGACACAGCACAAACGTCCCTCAGTGAGCAGAAGACAACATTCCATGGAACACCACAGTGTGGACCAGGGTCCCTTCATCATGATAAAAACAAAAAACAAAAACAAACAAACAACAAAAAAAAACCCCTAGGTTGATTCTAGTGATCTTGCTTTGAGCCTGTGAAGAGGCAGGGCAGCGTGCCAAGGTCTGTGGCAAGGAGAGCTGCCCACTTTATAGCCAGGAGGCAAAACAGGAGTGAGTCTGGGGTCCCACAAACTGTTTCAGGTTCTTATATCCAAAGAACCCACAGTGACACTGGGGACCAAGCTTTTGACTTATAGGCTTTGAAGAATACTCCAGAGCTGAACTATAGCATCCATTTTTGTATTAAACAAAACAAACAATCCCCCCCCCCCAAATAAAACCCCAAGCCATCAACAGAGCCACCTAGATGGGCCTGGAGGGTCCCTGCTTAGAAATAGAAGCCACTGTCAAAAGTTACATGATTTCCTTATGAAACACTCTTGTCTTAGTCGAGGTTTCTATTCCTGCACAAACATCATGACCAAGAAGCTAGTTGGGGAGGAAAGGGTTTATCTGGCTTACACTTCCATACAGCTGTTCATCACCAAGGAAGTCAGGACTGGAACTCAAGCAGGTCAGGAAGCAGGAGCTGATGCAGAGGCCATGAAGGGATGTTCTTTACTGGCTTGCTTCTCCTGGCTTGCTCAGTCTGCTCTCTTATAGAACCCAAGACTGCCAGCCCAGGGATGGTCCCACCCACAAGGGACCCTTGATCACTAATTGAGAAAATGCCTCACAGCTAGATCTCATGGAGGCATTTCCCCAACTGAAGCTCCTTTCTCTGTGATAACTCCAGCTGTGTCAAGTTGACACAAACATAGCCATTACAACTCTCAAATGGCAAAGTAGAAAAACAAGTATTGCCAGGGCATGGGGGTAGGGCTGGGAACAGCAGCAAGGACCCTTGTGACAGCCCCACTCTGCATCTTGACTGTGGCAGTGACACCTGTCTACGTGGGAGAGCTCACAAACACTTGGGACCCATGTCATCATCTCTCCTCTACTGTTTATACCCACTCTGCAAATGTCACCACTCGGGGAGGGGGAGGGGGGCTGAAGGGAATGTGGGAGAACAGGAGGAGTTTCTGTTGGAGGTTGGTCCTCTTTTATGCCCTGTCACCTCTTCTGGACCACAGTCCTGTGCTTTGTTCCATCGGCTGGCAGAGCAAGGGTCCTATGAGCACAGTCCTGAGATTTCAGGACACTGGATCTGATGCCTGAGATGGTGGTCCAAGCCCGGCGGGCTGGTAGCATGACCCACCATGGTGGGACGATGGTGTGATACCGCACATCCTAACAGACACGCTGCACAGAATGGTGTCGTTTGCTACAAGCTGTTGAATTGTGGGATTTTTTTTTTCTTTTTGCCTGAACCCACCAACAGTGCAAGCGTGGGGGGTTGGGTGGGGTGGGCTGCACACTATTTTTCTGACCTCAGAAAATCTAAACTTAACCTGAAACAGAAATACGTCAAATAAACATTTTTGATGGAGTTTGGAGAGTCATGTGTGACTCGCCGCTGTTTTGTTTTGTTTTGTTTTCCTTTAAAAACATATATGCATACTTGTTCCAGAATTTTAAAAATACACAAAACTAACTAATAACAGAGGGATACATTCAAATCGGAGCAGTGCTGGAAATATGAGCTTTCTTCTACAAAGATGTTGGCACTCAGCCAAACAACAAGAATAAAAGCTTCTGAAAATATTTCATCTGCAACATCACATTCTTCACCCCACACCGTGTCTGCCCATGAGAGAAATATTAAACAGTGAGTGNAAAAATACACAAAACTAACTAATAACAGAGGGATACATTCAAATCGGAGCAGTGCTGGAAATATGAGCTTTCTTCTACAAAGATGTTGGCACTCAGCCAAACAACAAGAATAAAAGCTTCTGAAAATATTTCATCTGCAACATCACATTCTTCACCCCACACCGTGTCTGCCCATGAGAGAAATATTAAACAGTGAGTGCTATTCCATGTATCAAAGGCGTTAAAATAACTTTCTGAATTATGTCCCGGCAACATAACAAATCACATTATCAATTAGCTCCAGCGGCAGAAGTGGCATTCTGTAATATATTCAAGCATGAAAAAATTGCATAGGTGAAATTTATGTAACCCTAAAAACTATGAGGAGAAAAAAGATTGCCTGGGATTTATTGGTCATAATGGGAGACAGGATGTAATTCCAGCGGTGGATGGCCTCTGGGTAAGACACCTAGCCCTGCCTCTGAAGATGCCGCTTCGCCTGGAGGGGAGGCAGGGGCATCAGGCTGCTGTCACATCAAGCCTGGACTCCCCTGATGTCAGGTGACCCTGCACAGGTGGGTAAGGTGGGGGGGTGGAGCCACCTGCAGGTTGCTGTCCCCTCTAAGCCAGCACAGAGGGAGAGGAGCCACACTGGGTGGTCTTCACCTTGATCTTGAGCGTGTCACTTAACTGCCTCACCTTCTCCTCTGGGAAATGCCGGGGGTAGCAGGAGCCAGGACTTACCTGTCTAAGGCCCGGAGAAAAGGGGCCAAAGGTCTAACACCATCTAGCCCCTTGACAACGATAAATCATGTCACACTGCCTCAAGCCCACGACCTACCAGCGATGCTCTGTAAGTGTATCAGGATGGACGGACGGACAGACGGCCCCACCATAGCTGGCCAGTTAGCTTCTTAAAGATAAAGTCTATTCTCTTTAAGTGGTGAACTTTTCCAATTTTTAAAATAAAGATTTTTGTTAACTGTTTATTTTTTTTAAAATTGGAACATAAAAGAAGTCCTTAGCAAAGCTGCACCAACCAGCCAGGCATGGTGGCGCACGCCTTTAATCCCAGCACTTGGGAGGCAGAGGCAGGCGGATTTCTGAGTTCGAGGCCAGCCTGGTCTACAAAGTGAGTTCCAGGACAGCCAGGGCTATACAGAGCAACCCTGTCTCGAAAAACCAAAAAAAAAAAAAAAAAAAAAAAGAAAGAAAAGAAAGCAAAGCTGCACCAAGGTTTGGTGGGTGTGTTCCTCCCACCATCTTCTCGTTTTCCCCAGACTCGTCACATCAGGAGGTGAAATATATTGCATCTGATAATTTTAAACAAAAACAAAAATCCCATTTAAAACATTCTTTCCTTCCAATTGGTGGCATCCAAAGGTAGGAAATAGGTCAGAGGTCCCTGACAAAGCTCCTCTGTTGATTCTGCAGTCCTTACCTCCTAGGGACTAGGTTCCAATATCCAGGGCTCTCTAGACACCTAGCCTGGAGCTGTCTGGTGGACCACCTACAGCAGGGGCAGGGGCTCATGAAGGATTGTGGAGACTACAGTCAACTGGGCTGGAGCCCCGGGCAGAAGCACAGCCAGGCACAGCCTCGATTCCTGACACACAGTCTCCCATCTCAGCAGCCACCTCCCTTGTGCCTGATGCCTTGCTTACACTCCTTGTCTTTTGCCTCCACCCAAGAAAGTTTGAAAGGCAAAGCTGGAAACCTTCCCCTGAGGTGTTTTAAGGAGCTCTGGAGCAAGGCCTTTGACGATCAGACCCTGTTCTGCCCCTATTCACTCGGGGGCCACACCGGTTTCTGGAAGGGACTCACCAAAGCTGGGGTCCACATCATTCCCAGGAGGTTACCCTGCTTAGGGTAGCACTCAGATGGCTTCCCTGGCCCCCCTCTTCTTCTTGTCTGCCCAGCCTCAAGCTACCGCGTCTGCCACACAGGAAAACACAGCCTCTTCTGCCCAGATCTGGTTTCCCCGGGGCTATTGTATGTAACACACAGCCGCTGCCAGAATTTTGGGGGTTCTCTCAGTGGTCCCTGGAATTCCAAAGCCAAATTCTCCTATTTCCTGTTTGTCAGACTGCCCCATCTTCCCTGTAGCTTGCCGCCTCCTGCCCAGACAATCCCAGCAGTGAAGTTATGGCCCGCAGCTAAGGTAGCCTCCGGCTGGTCTGGATTAAGGAATTAGGCAGGTTAATAAAACTAAAATGTTCACAGAAGCTTGTATATAAATTTCTATTAAGTTGCCTCGTCCAGCACTGGTCCTATAATAGTTTAATTTCTGTATTAAATAATTAAAACCCTATTTTCAATTGCTGTGAACAATTGTTTTCCTTAATGATCTCCCTAGAGCAGCCAGTAATTTTATATCTTGTAAAAATGATTAAATAGCATCATTATCCCATATCTCTGAAATATAACTCAGCAACTCCCAGAAAGGCCATTTGTATTCAATTAATGCTCCCTCGAATTAAGGCAGCACAATATTACTCTATGCCACACATAACCCCTCTGTACTCTCGTTTTATTATGACGATGATGAAGAGAGAAACAACCGGTTTAATTATCCCATTTCCAACAGAGAAATCAATTTCAGGACGTCTTCACCCCTTACGAAGGAGGCTGCCTGGTCCCTGGGAAGGGCAGAGCAGGAAGGTGTCTGCGGGTGGCTGCTGCAAGCTTGATAACAGGGTCCATGGGACCACAGACACAGGGAGCTGACCTCAGTGGGGCAGAGAAAAGCAGGCCCAAGGTTACCCTCTTCTGTGACCTTAGAGACACCCTTCTCTGTGGTCAAGGTCGGCAGTTTCTTCACTGCATGCTACCCTCAGGGTTTCTGGCTTTCTTCCACCTGTACAACCCCAGAGCCTGACAGCCTCCACAGTAGGAATCTGAGGGACCCCAAGGCCATGGGACTTCCAAAGGACAGCCTCACTTATTCACTCTCTGGGATGGACAGCCACCCCTTGCTTCTCAGATCCTTCCCAAGGTCCCGTGGGGGTTTACTGTCACAGAGCCTGCCTTCCTCGGTCAGGGCAATCAAGTGATGTTCCCTGCCTTGCTATTCAATCACCACAGTGCTGTGGCCGGTGTAGTCTAATCATCTGACATTTTATCACAAATCACAGGGGCCCAAGGGACGACTAGATTAATATCCCGATGCCATTGGCTAATGGCCGAGATAGAGCTGATGACAAAATTACAGGGAGTTCTTAAATGTCCTTATTATAGATTTTAATCTTTGTGACAAAAGGTGAGACATAGTGTTGCCATGACATGGAGGAAGCTGTCATCCTCTGCCTGGTGTCCCACCCCCCACTGTCTTTGCTATGAACCAGGCCTGGTGAGGGGGATGGAAAGACTGGTGATCTGGGCAGCTAGGCAGAGGCCAGGGATGACCAACCATGCCTGGGTTCTACAGCTGGAGCCCCAGATGAAGCCTGCTGCAGCTGCCGGCAAGTCTGACCCAGCAGAAGGTTGCACAGGGCAGGTAGGTTTATGTGGGCATTTTTAAGAGCTTCAGTTTAAGACTTTTCCTGAGCAGCTCAATCCCTGAATGTCCTGCCCATTTTGGTGAGCTTGGAGATCCCAGACCCTAAATCTTAATGATGGGTAGTGTGCGGAGAGACAGCTTAACCCTAGCCCCTGAAAGTTCCTCTTCTGCCATCTTTCTAGCATTTCTGGGAAGCTGGGTACTCAGTGTGCTTGCTGAGGCAGGGACAGAACAGAGGGCCTCAGGGTCCCTGGGCTGCAATCTTGCTCTGATTGTAGAAACAACGAGATGAGACGAAGAAGATTCTTCAGTAGTAGGGCCCCCTCGTGCTCAGAGAGTGCATATCCACACTTCCTAATATATCTGACAACAACGGTGGCCATTCTACCAAGTTCCCTGCAGAGGTGTGCCCCTTTCCACAGGCTGAAATGGAATTTAATGGCTGGAGCTTGGCAGCTACTTCGTGCAGTGAGAGAGAACTTCCATGTGGAGGATGACAGAGTCGCAGTGAGGAACCTGGGTATCTGAGGCTCCAGCCTGAGCATTTCACCAAGAATGGTAGGAGGGTAGTATTCTACCTCAATGCATCACTAACCAGAACCCTGAAGACAGCCCAGGTCCAAAAGCAGGGCTTTGCCTTCCTTTCCATATTTCTGCAGCTCCAAAGTCACTTGAGAACGGGCTATATATATATATATATATATATATATATATATATATATATATCTGACTTCAGCCAAGGATTCTACCCAGATGAGAACAGAGAGAAGTAGATGTGGTATGTTCGGAGTTAGCTGGGCTATGGAGAAGGCCCAAGCCAGAGAAGTCCAGGTCTCTGCTCCATTGTTCTGGTGTTCTGTTCTAGCAGCTGTTCAAATCCCTGCCTCCTCACACTCCGCAGAGTGGAAAACCAGGAGAGATGCTGAGCAGACAGGAAGAAATGTCCTCAAGTCCCGAGGAGTCCAGATGGAAGCCACCAGGAACCCCAGAGCGCCCCCCTACCCCAAGTCTAGGCCCTTTGCCTTCAGGGGTCAACTAGGGTCCTTCCCCTTTTTGTGTCCCCAGGCCTGCTGGTTCTTGGCTTCTGAATGAGTCAAGGAGATCCTGTCCCACAACCCCTGTATCACCAAGAAGAAGGGCTGAGGCTAGGCAGCAAGGTACCTCCCACAACACAGGGAATAATCACTAGATTCACACAAGGGGACTCGAGTGGACCCTGTTGTCTGTTGGCGTGGCCAAGGTGGAGGGCGAGGTTGATTCTCCAAGCGTTCAGCTTCGAAAAGTATCCTAGTTTGCTTTCTGTTGCTGTTATAAATGTCATGACCAGCTCGTGCACGCCTTTAATCCCAGCACTTGGGAGGCAGAGGCAGGCGGATTTCTGAGTTCGAGGCCAGCCTGGTCTACAAAGTGAGTTCCAGGACAACCAGGGCTACAGAGAAACCCTGCCTCGAAAAACCAACCAACCAACCAACCAACCAAACAAACAAACAAACAAAACAAAACAAAAAACCAGGGCTGGTGAGATGGCTCAGCGGGTAAGAGCACCCAACTGCTCTTCCGAAGGTGATGAGTTCAAATCCCAGCAACCACATGGTGTTTTACAACTACCCATAATGAGATCTGACATCCTCCTCTGGTGCATCTGAAGTCAGCTAACTTATGAATAATAATAAATGAATCCTTGGACGGGAGAGAGCAGAGACTGAGCAAGTGGGACCGACCAGAGCGAGCGGGGCTGGCCGGAGCGAGCAGGGTTGACTGGGACAAGGAAAAAACAAACAAACAAACAAAAAACCCATCATGACCAAAAACAACTTGAGAAAGAAATGAGTTTACTTCATCTTACATCTCTCAAGTCATACTCCATCACTGAGAGGAATCAGGGCGGGAATCTGAGGGTAGAAACTAAGCCGAGGCCATGGGGGAAGTCTATTTGCTGGCTTGCTCCTCATGGCTTGCTCAGCCTGCTTTCCTATACATGCTAGTACCACCCACAGTAGGCTGGGCCCACCTACATCAGTCATTAATCAAGAAAATGTTCTATAAACATGTCCAGAGGCCAATCTGATGGAGGCATGCATCTCTCAATAGGGTTTCTGTGTTCCTTAGCTTATGCCAAAGTGACAATGAAGCAAATCAGCAACAGTAACAATAACAACAGTAACAACAACAACAGTAATAACAGCAGTAGCAACAAAAATAACAACAACAACAGGAAAACCTAATGAGCATAGCCAGGTGGCAGTGGCATACCATACGCCTTTAATCCCAGCATGTAGGAGACCGAGGCAGGTGGATCTCTGAGTTCAAGGCCAGTCAGCCTGGTCTACAGACTTCCAGGACAGCCAGGCCTATTCAGAGAAACCCTGTCTTGAAAACAAACAAACAAACAACAACAACAAACCCAAGAAATTAAAAACTCATGAGCACATAAGGTCTTTACTGAAAGTTTAGAAAATGTTCCAGATGGACAAGGCAGGAATGAAAGGCCTTGTGTGCATTCAGTCTGTGTCAACTCTGTGTGTTTGCACTAAGAGACAGTGGGGGAACTTGAGCATTGGAAGGAGTCTGAACTGGAGAGGCAGCAGTAGGTCTGTGTGCTAGCTTGAAGACCCTACAAATTTGCCTCCAAATCAGAAGCACTTTGTTGACCACCATACTCACCCCCTAAGGCACAAACCACCCAGTGTCTGAAACCACCCAGTGTCGGGAACTGTTTCTATCTCTCCTATAGAGCACAGGGAAGAAGTGTGCCAGACACAGAGAGGAAGCGAGAAATTGTTCATCATGTGTCAGGAACTCATCCCAGTTTGGCCAGGGAGACCACCCAAAGGAAAGGTCTTTGATGGATAAAAGGGGTGGTGGAAAGCAGGGGTCAAGGCCAGTGCTGGGGAACACAGGAGTGTATAGGTAGAGTGTATTGGTTACTGCTTTATTAAAGCTGTGCTAGAACACCATGATCAAGAAACTCATAGAAAGAAGGGTTGATTTGACATGTGGTCCCAGAGGAATGAGAAGCTGTTGTGGTGAGGAAGCAGGAAGCAGGAAGCAGGAAGCAGGAAGCAGTCATGAGGCAGAAGCTGAGAGCTCACATCTTGAACCGCAAGCAGAAAGCAAAGATGATAGATAGATAGATACACAGGGAATGACACAAGGCTTTGAAACCTCAAAGCTCCCTCCCAGTGATAGATCTACTTCCAGCAAGGCCACACCTCCTGAACTTTTCAAACAGTAGTAATGGGGACTAGGTGTTCAAATGACCAAGACTATGAGGACTTCTCATTCGTTCAAACTACTACACTGGGCATCTGTAAGATGGCCCATGGAGAAATTAGTGTTGATATGTAAAGACGCTGACCTGTCTCACACTTCCGGCCAGTGTTTACAGCACTGCAGGCCAATCTGTCCGCCTGTCCCTCTTGCCACTGACGCCCCTTCCCCAGAGTCCTTTCGTTAGCATTCGATCCGGGGCTAGACCCATCCTTCTGTTTTGCTTTGTGCTTCCCTTTGTTTCAAGTGGGTGTGGTTTGGTTTTGTCATCCCAGAGATCAAATCTAATTTGCACATGATAAGATAAAGTGTCCAACCTCTGAGCTATGTACCCGGCCCTTAATTTCTTTCTTTTTTTTTTTTTTTTCTTCGAGACAGGGTTTCTCTTTATAGCCCTGGCTGTCCTGGAACTCACTTTGTAGACCAGGCTGGCCTCGAACTCAGAAATCTGCCTGCCTCTGCCTCCCGAGTGCTGGGATTAAAGGCATGCACCACCACCACAGGCCCTTAATTTTTTGAAAGAGGTTCTGCTATGTAGCTCAAGCTAGCTTGAAATTCTCAGTCCTTCTGCCTCTACCTCTTGCGTGCAACGATTGCAAGCTACCATCTTGACCCCACAATTTACTTATACTACCATGCTGATCCCACAGTTTGGGTTTTAATCATTGTGGCCTTTTAATTTGCTTTAAGATCTGGTTGCTAGACACTGTTGTTATCTTGTATATAATTTGAGCATTTGTTTTCATCTTAGACACTGGGAACATTCCTCTCCATTGCCCAGTTGTATTAGATCTCATTTGTGTGTTTACCCTAAGTACGCCAGGACTTTACCAACATCTACAGGTTTTGTTATTGTTTTGTTTGTTTTCTGCCTGTACAACCTATAAAAGAGAAAACTGGTCTCTGATGCAGAAGTTTGTCTCTCTGAGCTATGGGGACCGACAGCATGCTACTCAAAGAAGCATTGAAGTAGGGTGGTGACTGGCCTGCTCTGGGGTTACCGTGGAGGGGGATGAAGTGGCAGACGGGTGTAGCTTAACTCTTACTAACACAAATGCAGCTAAGGGCAGGAACAGTACTAGAGCAGGGTCTCTGCCTCTCCTCCTGAGGGGAAATCTCTTATCCAGCAAGCTGACCCATCTCCTGTGGTCTTTCTTATATATGAAGTTTCAGGACCACACTGACATCAGAGTGCATAGCACCAGTGCAGATAGCCAGGCACCAGTCAGTGTCAATGACTGCTGAGTGGTCCGGCATGCAGGGCAGCCGGGGAGGAAAACTGTTGCCCTAGCATCTGTCTGGCTTCCTAAAAGAGTCAAAGCTTCCTAACTTAAGGAAGTTCAGTTTCTTACTCTTCTGTTTATTTCCTGTGTGAAGAGAGGTTGGTCACATTGTCGGGCTAGCTTTTCACTGCCACCTGGAGGCCACATTTGGAATGGCGTCTGGCCTCACTACTGTGGTAGGTCATGCTGAGGCTGTGCTGTGGAACCTGGATCTCAGCAAGAGATGCTGATGATGTTACGCTCAAAGCCTGTGGGAAGTTTGGACAGGCCTGGCCAGAGAAGCAATGTAACAAGAGGTACTGCCAGCCACCGGACCAGTACAACAGGCTTAAATGCTGGGTCCCCTAGATCAGACTGCCTCCTTCCGGGAGCTCTGCTCGGGGCCTGGCTACCACCTTCCTCCAAGGTCCGTGGTTGCAGAAGCCTCACCACTTAAGTATAGACAGAGTCAGCTGACACTAGCTAGTGGCCATCAGACCTGGGCACTGTGAACAGCAAAACAGCCTCAAAACTTCCTCTAGGTAGGGCAGCTGCTCTGGAAGGGCCCAGTGTCCCAATATTCCCCATCACATAGCCTCTTGATTCTGCCCACTGACTGCTGTGACGTCTATAAAGTAATCTATTTGGTTAGTGGCCTCTGGACCTAGTTTTGATTTGCAATTAGAGGTTCCAGAGGGGCTCAAGCCAAAGGGCCAAGCCTGGCTGGCTCAAACCCGTCCTGATGGATCTATCCTTTGTACCCAGACTGGTCATCTCAGTACCATCTTCCACGCCCCACCACCTCCTGGCAGCTCCCTTTCCCTGGAATTCTGCTGCTGTTTGGTCGAATGTCCATATGGTTCCTCAATTTGAGGCTCACAGGACATTGCCCAGAAGAGCTTCTTCCAAGCCATCCCCACCCCCATGGCTATAAGCAATGCTGGCTGGTAGCTCAGGGGCCTTTGAGAAAGGTCTCAGGGCTCTCCTAGAGCAGCACAGTACAGGGTTCTCAGAGTAAGCACCAAATATGGGACTCCTAAGGTGAGTCCTATGGTGCTCCTGGGGTGAGTCCCATGGTGCTCCTGGGTGAGTCCCATGGTGCCCCTGGGTGAGTCCCATGGTGCTCCTGGGGTGAGTACACAAGAATATAACCCCACCCAGTGAAGCTCACTCACACCCAAAATCCCAACTCACTACAGACCCAGGCTCCAGGAGTGTTCCCCACTGGGGACAATCTGGGTGAAGTCCCCTGTTAAAGCTATTGGGGAAAGACAGAGTTGTCAGAGAACAGCTTTATCCGTCCCCTTCCCCATGACTCAATGAATTGAAAAGATTACGGTCAAAATAATGCCCAGAGCAAAGTTACCTCTGCAGGGTAAAACTGCAGCTCTGCAGCCTGGTCCGGTTCATCGGGGCTATGGACACGTGCCGGGGACGCCTTGAGGTTGACCTGTCACAGGCTAGGGTTAGAGGTGTAAAGGGTTTCCCCAGGCTAACCTCATCCCACCCTCAGCTTCTTAAGCCTGAATCTGTACAGTCCACCCCTACGCCTCATAACTCATTCTTCCTCCTTCTGATTATGCTCGTACTCACAGGCCAGGAATATTCTGTGTTCCTCATTTTGTGTGCGTATTTCCTTATCTATACACGGGCATGGAGAAATCTATTGGCTCCAGCAATTGGGTCTGTCTGAACCTCACCTCACTCAAATCAGTCTTGGAGCTTAAACAAACGCAGCGCTTCCAGGAACACTCAGACAGGGCCTGATCCGTCATGTCTTGCACTCGTTTCTGAAGACCTGGCTGACTCTTATTATTTCTTATTAATAGAAGTGATGCATGCTACCAACAAGAAAGCCCCGTGCAGAGCAGCCAAGGCAGCTCAGGGCTGTCAGCCCATCAGTTCTGCAGGATACCTGCCTGAAGTGTGTGGTGCTCTGGGGGGGCTTTGAGGCCTCACCAGAGTAAATGCTGTTTATTTCACAATGAAATACGTAAGCCCATTCAAGGGAGCATTGAGCATATTTTTAGAAATGGCTCATCAGGCATGCAGTTCTGCTCTCTCCAATTTGGCACGTTTCTGAGCACTTCCTGTTCACACTTGGAGCTGTCCTGTGATGTATGATGATGGGCCATTGGTGGTAGCCTCTGAATATGAACAAATGTGTCCACTTTGGGCTAACTAGGGTGTCTTCCTTAAGGTTAAGGTGTGGTCTGCTCTAGTCATTGTCACGCGTTCACACAGTGTCCCAGGAAACAGACTTACACCATCTTTACCAGCTGACCAGACCACCCAAGGAAGGTCAGGGCAGTGACAGTTGGTAACCACAGGGGTTCTTGCTTACTTCCTTGTCAATTTCCACCCTTAATATTATGTTGCCACACTCAGAACAAACGGCACCGCTCCCGCCAGCGTCACAGAACACTCTCCTCTTGGTGTAATTCTAAGGTACATGGTCCTCAGCCTCCAACTCACTCCTTTGCTTAGTGCCCGTCTCCCAGCACAAGGAAGCACCCAGCAAGGCCCCCATCCCCCATCCCTAGCCAGATAGGAAGGTGGACAAAAGCCTGGGGATGATATAAAGAGTAATTACAAGCTAGAATACTCAGACCAATCAGGATGATTGGTCCTCCCCATCACAGACATGGACAGCTGGGGCTGCAGGGAGCCCCTGGCCAGGGCTTAGCATGAAGATACCCAGGAGAGAACTCCCCAAGATGCTTAGAGTTTGCCTACCTCAGAAGGTACTGACTTTGGCAGCAACTGAACCTCTCACCAGCAGAAAGTCACCTCCACCCTCCACCAGAAAGCCTTCCAAGGGGGCACAGCTCCTGACTGAAGTATGCCAAGAGCTCCTCTGGAATCACACACACTCACACACACACACACTTTGCCATTTCCCCCAGCTGGTCCAACCCCATCACAGCAGTGATGGCCAGAGCATTAGCCTTAACACAAATCTTTTACCAGGCTCAGCAGTCAATTAGCTCATGTGGCACGTGGTCAGACCCCCTGGAGGCCCCCAGAGAGAGCTCATTACACGCGATTGCACATCTGTGCCTGAGAGGCCCCGGGGAATTAGCTCTGCACTGTGATTTACAGCGTCTTCTCTTTGTCCTTCCCTGAAGGAGACAAGATTCTTGGACACTGCCCCCCACCCCCACCCCAGAAGGGTGCACCTTGGGTGGCATGTGACTGTCTCCTAGAAAGCCTTAGCCCTCTCCACCTCCTGGCCTTTGCTGTCCCACAGCTCGAACCTTGCTTTCCACTTGGACTTCCAGCACATAGCAGAGGGTGGGGAGCCCAGCGTGCCTGGATACAGAGCTCTCCAAATGAGAAGAATCAGGAACTTTCAACAAATCACAGCACTGGATACCTAAAGCCCAAGGAGAGAGGGCTGGCCCACAAGATGAGGTCAGGGCTCAGTTTTGTGTTATCTCACAACACATTCCTGATCGTTTAACTGCTACCTTAGCAGGGTCATCAGTCCGTTGGTTCATCCAAGCTCTTTGAAGCTTTGAACCTGGTGGTGTCAGGGCTGGTCTGGGACCAAAGAATCCACTGAAGAGGGCCAAAGCCCAAAGAGCAAGCATCCCAGGAGGGCTGGAAGAAGCACCAAAGATTTCCACCCTCCTGCAGAAGGACATCCATTGGGAGTGAGTGAAGCCTTTGTCCAGGCACCTTGTAGCAGCCACAGGGACCTGAAGATTCACGTTTCCAGTGCTGTGAATCAGACACAGTGTGGATGGTGAGCACCCAGCATCACTCTTAAGTTTTCCCCTCGCAGAGCTAAAGCCGAGCCTTTTGAGACTTCTGGGCCAGAGTGCAGGCTTCTACGAAGCCACTGCATCCTCACGCCTGCCCTGACCATCAGCTGGGTCTGGCCACGGTCAGCAGAAGACATCTAAAGAGTCCTGGCCAGCCTCTTCTTTGCACACTGATAGGAACCTCCTGGTTCCTGGATGGCACCTGGGTATGTGGAGGCACACAAAGGCAGTGTGCTGGAGAGAGGTACCACACATCCTTGTGAGGACACTCCTATTCTCTGTGACTGTTGGATCATCTGGTCCCTCAGTCCTTGTTCAGGCCATGGCCTGGCACCACACTAGCATCCTAGGCATCTTAGTGAGGTAGTCCTGAGATCTCCGCAGCCTCTTCCCTATCCACTCTCTGGCAGGGCAAAGCTAACTCCCGAGCAAATTGGTTACCCTCTTTGAGGTCACCCCCATGCACCGGCAAACAGACACCTGTGAATGAATCCTCTGGGGAGCAGAGAAGACACAGACTCTTCTGCCCTGTGCTCCCTATGCCAGCTCTCAGAGGCTTTTCAGCATGTTTAAGTTCAAGGACAGTTTCCTCTCCTGGGACCTCAGTGAAAACATGATAAAGAAGAACATCCCAGTCCAAGGTTGACCCCCACCCTGTCCCTTTCTGGAAAGGCTGCTCCTGGCAGCCTGGATTGACCTTCATACCCAGAAAGCTACAGGAAGACAGGCTTGTGATAGAGACCAGCACCTCTCACAGCTTGTGTGGCTGAAAGAATGTGCCCCAGGCCCCAGTTGCTGCAGGGCGGCCTCCTGGTGGCTGCTAGCAGCGCTTTCTCTGGAGAAGGGGTAGTCAGTTTTGCCAAATCATGAAAGAAACTGGATGACAAAATCTTCAGTTCATTACATTTCCCTGCAGCTGCTGCCTACATCAAAGCAGAAGGCTCGCGAGGAAGAGAGCTGGAGTAACCGAGGTGGATGGAGTGAGTGCGGGGTGGGACTCACGGGGCAGAAGATGCCTGGCCAAGTTCAGCACAGTCAGCTGGGTTGGGGAAAGGACAGGAAACCCCGACCTCCTGACCAAACTCAGAGGTCTTACCCTTCCCTGACACCTGGGTCCCCCCCAGCCCTTCCTGCTGCCCAGGCGGCTTCCTGACAAGAAGCTGACTTCCATCCTGCCTCTGGCCCTCTTTCTAGCCCACATCCAGCTTCCCATTGTTCCCATAGCAGCGCGCGCTGTTCCAGAGGCCTCCCTCCCTCAGTGCTTCCCTCCTTGGCTCAGTTGAGTACCAGGACTCCTGGGATTCTGGGGAGTACTGCCTCCCTGTTCCTCCCAGAGCCACCGCCTCCTCCTCCGCCTCCTCCTCCTCCTCCTCCTCCTCCTCCTCCTCCTCTTCACTTTCCTTTTAACAACTGTTGGTAGGTAAGACCAAGGTCTCAAATGGAGCCTCCATATACTGTTTTGGTTTTGCTGTGAGACCGTGCCTTGTTCCTAGCCCTAGCTCTGGCCAGCCTAGTATTTGCTATATAGACCAGGCTGGCCTTGAACTCACAGCAATACACTTGCTCTGCCTCCTGGTTGCTGAGATTAAAGTGTAAGCTAGCACCCAACTCCTGGAGCCCTTTGGACCCACTGCTCTGCCATAGGTTTTGCTTATTTAATAGCATTTATTTAGTTGCAGAATACGCAGAACATGGGCCCTGTATCCACAAGGGACCTAGAGTGGACAGCACGGGTCCTTGACTGGTCCACATTGGCCTCTTCTGGAAAGGGAGTCAAAGCAGACGACAGCGATTGAGTAGGTTCCCCAGGACCTGCACCCCCTCCCTCAGGCCAACACCCTTTTCTCAGTACTCCCTAGGCAGTCCTCTGTCGCTGCAGGTGGGGGTACGACACTAGGGGACACTAGAGGGCGCTGGAGAAAGGAACATCCATTTTCTCAATTTGTTGGCTTTCAGCAACCCCGGGACACTCTTCAACCATCCCAGAAACCGTGAAGGGCGTGGTGCCAGCTTAGGATCTTCACCTCAGGGTCTTTGATGAAGATCTTTTCCCTTTTATCCCGAGCCAGATGAGTGCCGTCGGGGAGTTTGACAGCTGTACTGACTCAGTGATTGTTTTGCTCTGCCCTTTCTCTGCCTGCCGGTGAAGGCAATCCCCGCCCCAAGTCTAGAACTGAGTCACTCACGGATATTTTGAGAAGCATTCACAACTGTGCAAAGGACAAAGCTACTGATAGGCTGCCAAGACGAGCGAGCCCGTGGCTAAACAGCCGGAGCAGTGCTAGCCAACAGCTTCGAGGATTGGGGTCTCACTCGCGCGTGAATGCATAATTAGTGTCCACAGTATCTGGGCGCCTCTCAAGGTTGCAAGTCACTGTGATAACCTGTCCCATCTCACGAACCCCCTGAGGCGGCTGCTTCCGGGAGACATCCTTTCACAATAAGTGGGTCGCAGATTCTCCCCTCCCGCGCGTTGCTCCCTAACAAAGTTCCATTCGCCCTTCCCATAGTGAATAGGAGACCCGGAAGCCTTAGTTAGTTAGCTACCTTGAGGGCACTCACCCAGGACAGGACCACTAGGCACACAATAGTGCACAATAAATATACACAGACTAAGTGAAGTTCCGGATGGCGAACAAATGGTCTTCTGACCCCAGCTAAGTTGGCCAGCAGTCCTCTTCAATAAAGATTTTCTTCAAGACCAGGAGATGGCGAACCTCTCCACGGCCACACGGGAGGAGCCACCAGGATCGCATCTCCGTAGGCGGGCTGGAGGATCTAGCGCCCTTCTGACTAGTTTTGGAGCTCCGGAGTGGGGGAGGGCGCTCGAGGAGAGCATCACCTTTGGCTCAACCCAAAGGGCAGAGCTTGGGGACGCAGGAGGAGCTCCTGCAAGTGGGGAGGTGGCAGTTTAGCCTCTCTATTCTTGCTGGCTGCACTGGGGCAAGACGATTTAGTGCCCAGCCTTTTTAGGGGTAGGAAATGTTCCCGATGCGCTAGGCAGGACAGAACGCCTGAAGAAAGCGCAACTCACTTCATCCTTGGGCCGGCACTCCTGCTTCATTCATCCCGCACACTGGCCTCACCGCGCCCTGAGTCTCTGATCCCAGGGAGAGCATGGCAATGAGTATCCAGACAGAACGCGACACCTCTCTCGACTCTGTGGGTTTCGCAGTCGGAGTGAGCCCGTAGGTGCACACAGATCCAGGGCCGCTGGAGAAGAACAGCGACGGAAGACCTTTCGATTGCCCAGATTTAAGGAATTCTGGACAGGCCTGCGACAACAGCCAGAGTTCGAGCACAGAACTGCGGCACTCCTTCTGCCTCACAGCCCGGGGCTCTATGAGCCTTCGAAAAACCAGAGCACACCTACCCTGTCTCGTAGTTCGCCTTTCCGAACACTGGTTCCGAGGACCGGCGCTCTTCCTAGCTGGTTCGGATGTTCAGGGTCGGCTTGGCACGGTGAGGTGGGAGGTTTCAGGACTTCCCACCCTGCCCGCCTCACATTTTCCCGCCCCACCCCCATGCTGCTCAGAGCTCTGGGTCCCTCTTCTCTAGAGCTGGAGCCCTTGGCCTCCAGCATAGTCTCCCGCGATCCCAGAAAAGTCCGTACTCTACCAGGGACTGTACTCCTGATGCTCAGATCCTCGGAGTATATGCGGTCGTAATCGAAGTGGAGTGAAAGCGAGGCCAGGGGCTGGTCTAAGGGCTCGAGGGAAGCAGTCCAGAGATCCCAGGGTACCATCAGAAGCCCAGACTTTCCAGCCGGAGGTGTGCTCCGCGCTGGAGGGATCTGAGCCTAGCTCCGTTGCTGCTGCTCGCTGCTCGCGCCCAAATCGATCCTGAGAGTGTAGACTCAGACTACGAATCCAGTACACTGAAAGCTCTAGGCGCTAGGGGCCACTGCGTATGGGAAGATGGGTGAGGATCACACGTGCAAGGTCTTTCAGATTTCAGGTCCTGTAGAAGTCAGCGGGACCGCAGCACTTATTTCCAGTTCCCGCCATATAGTGGCTTTCCAAGGCTTGACCTGATGGAGACCCGTGGTGTAAAGACCCCGACACTAACTGTTAAAAAACGAAACTGAACTTCTAAGCGGACCAGCAGGAGTGGACGTTAGGCCCCTACGTGGAGCCTTTGGGATCACTTTTGCCCGTAAGACAGAAACCTTGGAGACCAGGGCAAAAGGGGAAAGTCGTTATTAACAAACTGCACAGGACCTCTGCTTAGATCACCAGGACGGGAAACAATAGATTCTATTTCCACAGATTGTATCACAAAAAGTACTAGGTATTATGAGGTTAACAGTAAGCACTACTCAAGAGGAGGAAAGAAATAAGCACCAGCATGCTACCTTCTCGGATCCTGCCATGCGATGCCGCACAAGCTGGCTGCAATCTCAGTTAACCGCCCAACAATTCTATGGAGTGAGAGACCCCTGTACTAGAGAAGAAATTAAGGCCTAGTGGGCTCTACAGGCCGGGTCTATAGCCAGTGCTCTGTCCGCTAGACTGCAAGCGCATAACCAGCTTTAGTCAGTGAGTGTGGTGATCCTTTCATTTTGGTTTTTGAATTCCAAAACCGCTGCATTCTGGCCTGAGCTCCAGCTTGCCAGAAAGCAATAAGCAGGCGAATTCTGGTCCTGGGCCTCAAAGTCTGGACACTGGTAACCTCCTCGGTGAATGCCTAATAAGCATAAAAGTTCGAGGGGGAAGGCCTAGCCTCTCCCAGATACCCCAACCCAACTTCAAGGATTTCAGAACAGGAGGACAACATAGGCTGTGTGTGTGTGTGTGGTAGTAAGGTCACAGGCCTAGCCAGATGTTGCTTGGAGCCATCTGAGGTCAGTGAGTTCAGTTGGCAGATTTTGCCAGATAGGAGGGAGCCAAATCTATTTGGTCCCTAGGCTCCACCCTTTTTCGTTCAAAATCCACCCAGAAAAGTTATACCCCCAAGTTCACAACAGCCCACACCACCACGAGCTGGGAAGGATAAGGAACCCCAGTACAGGGCTTGGGCCCTGATCCAAGATGGAGTCCCCTGACCTGTGGCGTCCAGCAGTCCCAGGTTCTTCCCTGAACTAAGCATACTGAGCTTGAGCTTTCGGAGTGGATCTTGAAATCTACATTCTTTCGGTCGATAAAATATGTTCTCGTATTTTTTCCTGATTTTCCCATTAAAACCTTTGCCTAACTAAACTCCCATCCAACGGGATTTATTTCATCTCTAGGGAGATAAATCAGGGGGCAAATTTACAGCCCCGGAGGCACCTGCCTCGCTAATGGGCCCTTCATGGAGTGCATGGCCGGCGGGGGCGCGCGCAGACGGGCCGGACGCTGGCCAATGGCCTGGTCGCCAGTGCCTTCAGCCAATCAGCGAGCGCGCCGCGCCCAGGCCCCGCGGTTATCAGTGCGTCCACCCCGCGCGGCGTCGCTCCGACCTGCCCGGGAGCCGCCACCGCCGCTCCCGCCGCCCCTAGTATCCTTGCTTTCTCTCTGATCGCCGCCCATTCAGCGCAGCAGCCGTCGGTCCTCTCCCTTTTCCGTAGGGGCCGTCGGCGTTCGTCTGAAACGCGGTCCACCCGTCCCAGCGTAGCCGGCGCCCATCGGCGCCGCGCGCAAACTTCCCGAGCCGGCGGGCGCGGGCGGTGGCAGCGGGGCCCGGATGGGCGCCCGGGTCGGAGGCGGCGGCGCCCATGGACGCTAACCGCCCGGGCGCGTTTGTGCTGAGCAGCGCGCCTTTAGCTGCGCTGCACAACATGGCTGAGATGAAGACGTCGCTGTTCCCCTACGCGCTACAGGGCCCGGCGGGCTTCAAGACACCCGCCCTAGGCAGCCTTGGCGCGCAGTTGCCTCTAGGCACTCCGCACGGCATCAGCGACATCCTGGGACGGCCGGTGGGCGCAGCGGGTGGCGGCCTCCTAGGAAGTCTGCCCCGTCTCAACGGGCTCGCCTCGTCTGCAGGTGTCTACTTCGGGCCCGCAGCCGCCGTGGCTCGGGGCTACCCCAAGCCGCTGGCGGAACTGCCTGGGCGCCCGCCCATCTTCTGGCCTGGGGTGGTGCAGGGCTCTCCCTGGAGGGACCCGCGACTGGCCGGCTCCGGTAAGTGGCCCGCGCGGGATTCGGTAAGGAGAGGGGCTGGGCGCGGGCCTCGGACTGCGCTCACTGGCTCTTCTTCGCAGCCCAAGCCGGCGGGGTCCTGGATAAGGATGGCAAGAAGAAACACTCGCGGCCGACTTTCTCCGGCCAGCAGATCTTCGCGCTGGAGAAGACTTTCGAGCAGACCAAGTACTTGGCAGGCCCAGAGCGCGCGCGGCTTGCCTACTCTCTGGGCATGACCGAGAGCCAGGTGAAGGTGAGCTCGAAATGGGCCGGGGTCCAGCAGTATTGAGGCGGGGCCCGGAGTCCGCGTCCTGCGAACGGCCGGCGAGCGGCGGTTCGGCTGTGGCCGGACCGCGGAAAGCACTGACGCCAGGCGGGTCCGGAGTGCTGGTCTGGTGAGGCGAGCCTCGGTGCCCGTCTGATGATCCCTCCCCCCAACCCCCAGGTGTGGTTCCAGAATCGGCGGACCAAGTGGCGCAAGCGGCACGCGGCAGAGATGGCGTCGGCTAAAAAGAAGCAGGACTCGGATGCCGAGAAGCTGAAGGTGGGTGGCTCAGACGCGGAGGACGATGACGAGTACAACCGGCCCCTGGACCCCAACTCCGATGACGAGAAGATCACGCGGCTTCTCAAAAAGCACAAACCCTCGAACTTGGCGCTCGTTAGCCCGTGCGGCGGCAGCGCGGGGGACGCCTTGTGAGGATGCGGCCAGGCCGGAGAACCCGAGAACCGGGACTCGCGGCATGCCCCGACGCCAGCCGCCCAGCCGCAGTGTGTATATATATTTTTACAGAATAAGTTATAAAGCGGACGTTGGCGCGGCCTTGGCGTGAGGCGCGGAGTACGGGGTTTGGGCCGATCACTTTGTATAATCAATAAATTATTTAACACGTCCTCGTCGGAGCCGTGGCTCCCAAGGCTGCACATCGTGTTTCTTCCATACGGAGCTGGCACCAGCGGGCGGGCAGGACCCTGCAGACCCCACCTAGCCTGTTCTCTCTGTGGGCGCCAGAGACTGGCGCAGGGGGGCGCGACAGTGCTTGATGACGACCTGGGGCCCGTGTGCGCGTTTGGTTCAGAGGTTGAGCGCCTGGTGATGGTCCCAGAGCGCACGGTGATGGCAGCTTGCAGGAGCGCAGAGGTTGTGAGACTGAGCATGCCCGGGCCATGGGATGGCAGCTTCAGCCGCCGGGGAAGGGAAGGAAGGACACCGCTGCGCAGTGCTTGGAGGAGCCGGGCCAGCAGGGAACTCAGTGGAAGAGACCCCAAAGCAGGTATGATTTCTATTTTCTGTGCAGATCTTTTACTTTTTAACACATTCGAAGGGAGACCCAAGTTCTGCAAGGCTTGTCCCATTAAAAGCAGCTAGCACCTCACACTACACTGTTTTTTTGTTTTTGTTTTTTTTTAAATGTATTTTCGTTTTCTCAACCTGGGGGAGTGTGCCCTGTTACTATGCGCCCATGTCCTGGTTCAGGCCAAATCAGCACTGTCCTACCATGGGTAGCGTTCTGTCCCTGTTATTTTGTAATAATTTGTAATATTTGTAAAATTATCCTGTTTAGCCAGAATTCTAAACATTTTGGATATAATTACTAAGCTGTGGGTAATAAGGCCCGAGGCTCTGCACCCTCCCTGGCCCCTGGCTATCAGTCTTTGACTTTCATTGGTAGAAAGCATGGTTTTAAGCAGGGCTCGAGACATCCCGTGAATCCTGCCCAGGCACCTCACAGTCTTGAGCCTGTGTCAGCAGCCCTGACACTCACCACTGACAGGAGGGCCCTCAGCCAGGCTCTCTTCAACCTAAAGAGCTAATCCATCCGTAAGACCAGTGGCTCATGCCCAGGCTGCTAAGAGCTTGCTGCCCTCTCCACCCTAGGACCTTTCAAGGCTATAATTCCCTGTGGCAAAACCCCATCTTCGGCCCCATACAAGTCCATTTCACAGCCCCACCTTAATGCAGTGAATGTTAAGTGTTAAGTGTGCAATTTCCACATTAGCTAATCATGACAAGACTACTCTCTGTAAGGCATTAAAAATATCCACTGGAACCATGAAAAGCCTAACGCTTTGTTTTGCCTTTTGTGCTGTGGCTCCCTCACCAAAGTCAAATGCTTCTTTTGAATCACTGACTTTCTTTAAAAGGAAGCAAGATTTTTTTTTTTCCTTTCTTAAATGGGGCAATGTGTTGTTTCTGTGTGGTTTCTCAGCCAAAGTTCAGAGCAGAGAAATGTTGATAAAGGTTTTGGGCAAAGCCAAAGAAAAGCTTTTGTTTAATTCCCCCTAATTGAGTGAGGGAATGGCCTTTTCCACTACTGTAATAATAATAAAAAAAAAAGTCCCAAGAGGTGATTTTTCCCCGAGGGCTTGGTGCCCTGTGGCGGAATGGAACTCTGAAATTCCCAGAATCAGAATGGGCCAGAGCAAACCAGGCACAAAGGAGGCCCCTCCTGGCACTTAGCATTTCAAAGGCGAGGGAGAGGGAAGGAAGGAGACTAAGCTGCAGGAACTGTTTCACCATGATCAATTTTATTGCTTAGGAACCGAGCAGTCACTTCCAGAGGCCTTCGAGGGAAGGACCCACAGCTGGAACCCACGGACAACCGCTGCGGACATGGCACATTGGCAAGCAGCGACCATGGCAGTCACAGACCCGACCCTGGCATCAAGGACACAGGCCGGCCTTGAGTGATTTCTAGGGAAAACGACATTAACTCGCGCCTCCGCCCCATCCAGGAACTGTAGTGTTCAGAAGTAAATCAATAAAAGCACGCTGTGTTTCCTCAGCAGGCTCTGCAGGCAGGCGCCTTCCGTGGTTCTCAGTGCTGGGTGCAAGTCCAGACAACAGGCTGTGCCCAGCATCACCCGTCGCTTTTCTGCCAGGTTTACACACAGCCCATGCTAGAAGCAATCTGTGGGAAGTGGACGAGGCTACTTCTAATTCTCCCACAAGATTATGGTTTTAATGTAGGCTACTTGGCACCATAAAACAGTAACAAAAGACAGACAAAACGGTTTACAAAATTCTTAAAAGGTACACCCAGGCTAGCTATAAACTTCACATTCAGTTCTTAATATTACACAGAAAAAAGGCAGAAGAGTGACAAGCTGCTAGTACAGGCATAACGCAGGGCCCCTTGCCCTGGGCACTTGCCAGGCCTTGTCTCAGGAACAGGTGCCGACTGCTGATGGACTCGCCATTCATCTAGACTGCGGTTCTGCCTGCTCAGGACACCCGTGCACTCATACTGGAAAGTATATTCAGCATAAGTTTTGGTAAGATTTATAAATTATTTTTAAAAAGTATATATTTATATGTATTTATATATATAAAAATGGAAAGCAGCTGCAGTGTGATTCTCACGCCACGTAACATGGCAGTAGAGTCGGGCCTCGGGCTTGGGCACACGTGGCAGCCTGGCTGCCTGGGCTAGTGCCCGGCACACTCCTCCTGGCAAAGAGGGACGCTGGACACCTGGGGCTCTAAATGGAGAAGCTTCCTCCACAGACAATCGTTAAAAATGGAAAACTGTGAAGTCTAAAATACAGGCGTTCTGCTGTCTGTTAGAGTTTTGGCAATAGGACTGTGGCTTGATTAAACCCAATATGTCTACAATGTCACGTGACAGACACGACAGTGAGGTATGTGAGGCTTTCCGGAGGTCCGGAGGCTGAAGCGAAGTGTGGGGCCGGCCGTCTAGCAGGTGATGCTTGGGCGGGTTCCGATGCAGCTGTTAGGAGGATGAGTTCGATACACTGCTACGGGGAGGCCTCTCAAGGATCCTCTCACGGCGCTGGCACCTCTTCCCTGGAGTGGAATTAGTCATTGATTAAAGGATCAAACACACCAGGAAAAGCTGCAGAAAGGAGAGCAAGGAGGAGCCATATTTACCACCACGTCACTGCACGACACAACACTTGTGTACATGGGCGTGAGGTTTACCTGCCCCAGGTGCGATTCGGAAGGCCAGGAACACCGGCTGCAGTGGGAGAAAGAGGGAAGGTCAGCATGCCCAGGCTGCTGCCCGCTGCTTCCTGGACTCTGGGCCCTGGCATCTGAGCATCTAGAACTGAGTCCAGAGGAGTAAAGGCCAGTCATGTGTACGAAGCACAGACAGACAGCCAGCCTGGAGCTGGGCCATGAAAGGACCCATATAACTTCTTCGAAATCTAAGGAGGGTAGGTTCCAGATAGAACTTCCCTCTGTAGTGTAAGAAACGACAGAGGAAGGACCAAACGCCAAGGGCCATAGGCACCCACGACTAGCGTATGTAGTGTCCCTAGCCCAGACCCGTTAGATATGGAGGATGTGGACTTATCTAATTTGGCCAAGATCTGTCACCTGGCCTCAGTGTCGCTGGAGACTGTGGGCCACTCTGGGTTCAGGAACAGTTGTCTGTGTATAATCAGTGCACACCTGGTCTGTGAGACGTGCATTACCACACTCTCACTGGTGTGAGCTCAGCATAGGAAGGCCAGGAGCACAGTTCCAATGTATACCGATATGATGTCTTACACACAGTGGGATTCCCTTCTGGTATGGCTGATACTTTCTTCTCCTGCTTACCATCCTTTGGTATGTTATTAAAACTAAACTAGCTCAGACCAACTTTGCTTGCTTGGTAAAGCCAGTCTAAAGAAGAGGCTTCCCACTCCCTTCCCACCCACAGGGGTTCAGCCCTTGGGCCCCAGCAAAACTGCACAAGTCACCTTGTGGTCTCCCATGCAGACATTAGGCCCGATGTGGTCATAGGTGGCAACCTTCTCCTCGCTCTCTGACTGAAAGTAAACAGAGAGAGGGGGGTGGGAAAGCTGAGGCAATCAGCAGTCCTGCCAAGAGGGACGGGAAGGGCTTCAGGGTATCCTTGGGATCAGGGGGCCTTACTATATCTCAGCGTGTGGCTGGCTCTTCTGCTGAGAGGAACCCTACCTCTAGAGAAGAGGGGAGTGGGTCCGCCTAGGGGGTCAGGACTCCCGCAGGCCTCTTGTGCCAGTCCACCAGTCAGCACAGAGCCCCAGGCGCTGTAATTAGTGCCACCCTGACCTTCTTTTTAAGGGTGTGTCCTTATGTCAGTAGCTCATCTGTTTCCCATTTCCCCTATTTACACTTGCTTCTGAAAGCCTGCTTTATTAACCTAGAGCATGCTGTGTAAAGCCACGAATGCATATTAATTAACTGTTCCACGAACTTCCTGCCAGACCCCAGGCTTTGGGTTGGAAGACAGAGGTTTTTGTCAATGCTAATCAGTCAAGTCTGATCAGGCTGGAGTCTTATACCTGCAGCTGAAACATCTGTGACGATAAAGTTAAAACTGACTTATCGTTAATGCAGTGGGAAGCTTAAGGTCAGATTTCCTTTCCGGCACGGTTGCCTGGCAGAAAGTATGGAAACATAACCTTCAGCACAGCATGCATGAACACTCGCCCATCTTTCAGGAGCATGTGGCCGACTCCTTGGAAGTGGGGAAGCATCCATCAAACGCTGCACGGTAAATTACAAAGGCAGCAGAAATTCGTGGGTTTTCAGCTGCAAAGTGTTTGGACAGATAAACAAATGACAGAGGGGCTCAGACAGGACGCAGGCACACCTCACTGAGCATTCGTCACCGAGGCTCGCAGGCACCCTGCCGCCTGGTGTTTTAGGACTCGGGAAGCAGAACAGAACATGATGAGGGCACCAGCGCATGGCATGATGGATGGTACTAGAGGCAACCTGAGGTGCTCTGGACGTGGCTGACGGTGGGCCCACGGGAGTCCAGCCTCTGCAGGCAGAAACCCCTAGAGGCTTTATTCTCAGTGATAAAGGGCAGGGCGTGATCTGCCACTGTGGTTCTGAAGTATGAATCTTGGGTCTAGAGACTACCTCTTTCAGAAGCTGTAGATAGGCCCCACATGGCCTCACAGGCTCCTGGCAGCCTGAAGATCACTAATTTACGTGCGCTTATCTTAGGGACCTTACCACAAGCTCCACTTTTTATAATCTTAACTGGTAGATGACATCATTTCTTCTGTCTACCTCAGTCCCATGGAGGGGCTGAAGCTGCCTAATTCTTTTAGTTCTGTCTCGAGGGAGCCAATGAGAAGGCCCAGGTCACAGATAATATAGTTTCAGGTTCGGGAGTGGGCTTTCCTCAGAGATAGCATCAAACTGGGGCACATGCCCCATTCATGAGGCTAGATGTAGAGTTGTGTCAAGACTGCAGCTTCTGGTGAACATCCTTCCTCGGATCTGCATTCCTGCCTGGAAACTCCTCTACATGGCCAAAACCTGAATATCATCTCTACCCAGCATGCTCTGGAGCACAGGAGTTGTGAAAAGTCTAGCATCTGGGGGACAGTGGCTACACAGTGAAGACCAGCAGAGCCTTAGGTAGAAGATGGCAGGCTACACGCTGGAAAGGGGCCTTGAGGACTGCAAGTGTGTGTGTGTGTGTGTGTGTGTGTGTGTGTGTGTGTTTCACACAGGGACAGCCTGCAACAGCTCATGAAAACTATGATGTAATTTGGGAGCACGGTGAAGGTGGGACTCCGTGAGGGGCTCCTCCTCCCCAGCACAGGCTGCAGCAGTAGGGAGAGCAGCAGAGCACACACATAGCCCAGCCCCCACCTCCTGACCAAGGGCCCCCGCCCCAGCCTAACCGTGGCTCTACGTATACTGTTCCAACCACTGCTCCTGCATGAGCCTGCCCTTTTCACTGTTAGATCTGCATGGATGGGGCTGAGAGATAATTCAGATGATGACACTTTTCAAAACATGCAACTTACATATAAAATCTGGGAACTGAAAAAAAAAAAAAAAAAAAGGAAGTCTGAAAGCCCTCCCTTCATCTTGCTCCTACTGCAGCTGCAAAGTGTTCTTGCTTTACCTAACCTGTAGGCGCTCGCATGAACCCCACAGGAGTTCCACAGAACACCACACAATAAATTACAGTTAGACCTTGCTGTGACCAGGGTCTTTGTGCTTCTGGAAAGATGACAGTGGCACCTGCCTGTACCTAAGTGCATCCTTCCCACTCATCTTACAACCATCTGAGCACTCGATGCAAGTATCCCCAGGATGGGGGTCCCTGTCCTTGGCTAGCCCATGGCTCCCTCCTACCTTAAGAACCAGCTCCTTGGCAGACAGGGACATGAGGATGCGATCACACCAAGCAGGGCATCTCGTGTTCATGTACTGTTCTCCCTGGCTGGAGTCCTCACTGTACGGGTAGCTGTGGAGACACAGGAACAAAGTGTTAACTAGACTCTGGTTCCAGCAATCCTCCAAGTTCTGAAGGGAAGGGTGTGCTGCTATCCAGGAAAGAGTGCACACAGAGAGGTTTCTAGAATATATAGAGCCAAACTTGAAACCTAAGTGTCCCCAAAGTTAATTCTCCCTGCATTTACCTATATATTGCATGGGTCAGGCTGGCTGGTTCCTACATATACCTCTTACTCATATGGAGGCCTCTGTGCTCAAGGCCTGAGCTTGTAGAGAGGCCACCTGCCTCATGTACCTGCATCACAGGGACCTATCAACTCACCATCTGTAAATCCCCACTGTATATATGGTACACTTGCTGGACTGTGCTGCAGAAAGAATCCCACGTAGCCCTGGCTTGGAGAAAGCCATTCCCAGCACAGCCACACTCTGCATGCTGACTAGAGGACCTCTTTCAAAGTGCACTGCTTATGTTTTTCAGGTCAGTTCTAGAGCGTCATGCTCATTTGCTTCTGCAGACCTGGCTCCACCCTCACTGCCCTTGGAAAGCTGAAGCACTAGGACCTCTCCAGACCTCAACCATCTAATGTTGCCAGATGCCATGTGATGCGTGTGTCCTTCACAGAGACCCTGGCTTGTGACCCATGTTTCTCATAGGATTGTCACTTTACTTGATTAAAGTTACCTCAACTTAGGCTAAAAAACAGTCTGTGTAATTCATTCAAGTAACACTGTCACTTTAAAAGAATTTAAAGAATAAAAAAATCTCCCAGACTTTTTTTTTTTTTCTTTCAGAAAAAGCAAATGTCCAACGGCCAATTCCATTTCTGTTCACTACAGTGACAGTGACCTTGTTCAAGTGCTCCTCGGTCTACTCAATGGGTTCTGAGTGAGAGGGAACATCTCACCATGAGCACACAGGCCAGCATGCCCGCTCTGAGCAGTGTTGTGAACGGCAAGAGGGAACCACGTGGTCTTCCTGGCAGAAAGAAGGGCACCTGTTCTCAGCCCCTGCACTGCTTTTAACGTTGGACACACAGCTCAGCCAAGGCATTAGGCAACTTAGCCCCAGGAGCATGCGTATGACTGAAGGAGGCTCACTGAGGACACACCAAGGATGACTCCTGATCCTCCTACCTCTCCTTCCCAACTGTTGGGACTGCAAGAGAGCATGCTATGTTCTCTTACAAGTCTCCATCTCATATCAGACAACGGCTCTGACACAGTTCCCAACCTCAGGTCACTGTCCCTTGCCACCCTGATGTCCTGGAAAGCTTGTTGGATGCTTTATGGCTAGCCCAGGCAGAGTCTAGTGGAGACCCTGAGCTCAGGGTCTGGGGATGATAGGTGACTTCCCAGGGAGTCAGTAGATGTGTGAGTTCTGTCTCCCAGGCGCAGTGAGTACGATGAGAGCTTGTGTAGACCTATGAAGCCAGGACCAGTAAGAGGCAAGGAAGATGCCTCTGTCAGCAGGGGTGGGACCTGTGGTCACTGGCGAGACTAGGCTCCTCCATGAGTCGCAGAAGAGGAAAGCTGGAGAGACAGAGACTGTGCGTCACCTAACACTGCCTACACTTACCAAGTCCTGGGGTTCCAGGCTCCCTTGGCTCCTATGGGTCTCAAGGCAAGCTCTAGCTGCTGTAACGGGTAAGACCCTCAGCTCCATAGCCTGAGGTGCTTTCCAATACGCAAAATACCAAAGCAGATGTTCTGATCCAGGTAGGCCTGGGAGGCCAACGTGCGGCTTTTAGCCATTCCACCTTCTCAGGGGCTTCTTAGCTGAAAGTAAGGCCTGCATGTGGCTGATTGATGCTGGCAGGGCTGTGCATGCAGACTTATCTGGAAGCAAACCCAAAAGGGGCGGGGGGGGGGGAGGCAGGACAAACCAGCCCTATCTCAGCTCTCTACAGCTCCGGGAATATTCGTCATAATTAATTGCAGTGCTGATAAAATTAACAATTGCCCACCTGTGCTGCCTCCACGCTGCCTCCTTCCTATCCGCCCTCACACTCTGTCAGGATGTGGGCAGTGGCCCTTTGCTGGCTGTTTGCTTGCAGCTTGGCTCATGTGACAAGGCTAGGCTCAAGATCTGGGCAGGCCAGGCTTGGATAGTGTTGCCATGGCCCCCATGACCACACTGTGGGAAGCACAAAGCCTGTTGTGTTTGAGAGTCCTAGGGTGCAGGCCTAGGGTAGTAGGCAGAGGAAATAAATCAGTGTGATTCACGCCTTTGCTTCAATTCTTGGCCTTTCTTGGACCATAGGAAAACAAGCTAAAGTCTTTAGGTAGCACTGAAGTGGTCCTCAGAATAGGGAGAGCAGAAGGGCTGAACCCCCTATGCCAGGCAGGGGGCCTCTCTGCTTCCACCCAGCAGAAGGTCACCTGTTCTCAGTTCCTGTACTGCTTTTAATGTTGGATACACAGCACAGCCAAGGCATTAGCATTGAGGACAACTTAGCCCTGGCCCGCGGGTATCACAGAAGGAGTCTCACTGAAGACACATCTGCATGTACAGAGGTCTGGAGACACAAGGAACAGACACTGGGTTTCAAAGATACCTACCAGCTGCTATTAAATGTCTGAAAAGGGGAGGGGGTGGTAAGTGAGACCACAGCCAAAGAAAATGAATGGGGCATCTCGGATCATGGCGATTCTGAGATGCTTAAGTAGAAGACCCTAGCAGCTGAGGTGCCCAGGAATGTCCTGGTGGCTGGAGGTCTGAAGCTGGAGCCTGCCCCAGCTCCCTTTGCTATGGCTTTAGGGGCAGCTTACTCATGATGGTTGTAGAGGACCACAGCTTGCAGGCATGGATTCTCTGTCTACTGGTTCACTTACTGTCCCCACACTGCATAGACTCTGTACAACCAGGACCCACTGATGGACCAGCCCCTGGCTTCCTTGCTCTCTGACTGCATTCCAAGACATAAATATGAGTCCTGTTTCTGAATTTTTAGCCAATGTGGCCAATTCTACTTGCAATGTTGAACTTACTGGAGGTGAAACAACCGAGTTATAAACATACGTGTTCTTTAAAAACCTTGCTCTTATGCTATTTGTTCTCTGAGGGTGGTGCTCTTCCGTCCAGTGTTCTCTGAATCAGTGCCCCAAATCTTCTGATCTGTATAACACTTGAACTGCCCTTTCTAAGTTAAGCTTTGATTTGGGCAAAGTGTACACAGGACAGAAATTCATCAGAAGATCCCACTGAAGGTGCAAAATAGCAAGCTGGTGCCTCAGTAGGTCTGGCTGGTAGTGGCGTGCACACAGGATCTCCTCGAAGAGTCCACTTTATGTTGGGTGGCTTGTACAAACTTTGACTGCGGATATGTTCTCAGGGCCTGGAGATGTTTGTGCTTTTGTACTCTGAATGTCCATTCCACAACTTAATAGCATTTTGGTTACTGCTGCTTTGGGGTTACTTACTGGAGGGGAATCTTCAATCCTTCCAAGATCCAGGAGGTAAACTACTCATACTGGCACCGAGATGACAATGGTTTACATGGTGCTGATTATGCACCAATAAGGCAAAGATTACTATGGAAAAAGCAGAGGAGCTTGGAGAAGAACCAGGCACTGCTCTGTGTCATCATCCTTGGTGGCATACTCACAGCAAGGGAGATAGATACCTGTGCACAGTAAATACTTACCCTCCCAAACCCCAGTCCTGGGAAACAAGGTTCCTGGGAATAAAAGGTGTGAGATACAAGCACCCAGGTACTTTGTGCCCCAGGCTGGGCAGGGCGCATCTCAGGCCACTGCTGCACAGCTGTCCTACTGTGCAGCTGCTTGTGTTTGGGCAGTGCCACTCCTGAGGTAGGCTGACAGACAGAGTCTTCTCAAAAAGAAGTGTCTTTCTTTCTGGGATTGGTTGTGATGATGTTTGTGGCCAAGCACAAAGTTCACAAGCCCAATGGGCTGGAAAGTGCCCCCCCCACCCCCCTACCCCCCGCCAATGAGGACATGTCTGCTGAGGTCAGTGCATTCTGATGATAGTACCACGTGCTCTGGAGTAATGTCTAATACCAGCATCTAAAACAGGCTGCCACCACACACTATGGGCCAGGTCCACTCAGAGCCCAGAGTACATTCTCAATACAGCACTGTGTGAGGAGCTACAAGTCAGCAGAGAGAAAAGCAAAGTTCCCATAGCAGGGGGAGGGGCTTCTCCCTATGCACCTGTCACTTGTCTAGTCAAACTTCTAAGTAAAATTTTAATGTGGGAAGTTGCTGTTCTTTTTTACATTAGTTTTGTTTAGAAAATAATTTTCTCATTATAATGCTACTTAGTTAACATATAATAAGTTTATTTATTATTATTATTATTATTATTATTATTATTATTATTTTAAAACAAAGCAATAGGGACCAGGGAGATCAGCATGTAAATGTACTTGCCACCAGGACTGGTAGCCTGAGTTTGGCCTGCACACACACGCACCCCTATTTTTGTGTATACAGTATGCCTAAAGCTAACTTTTTTTTCTTTTCCTTTTTTTTTTTTTTTTCATTTTGAGACAGAGTCTCACTATGTCACTGTGTAGCATTGGCTGTCTGGAGCTCCCTGTGTAGACTCAGTTGGCCACAAACTCAGAGATCAGACTTCCTCTGCTTCTCAACTGCTGGGATTAATGGTATGCACCATCATACCAGCCCAAGACTATCTATTTATTATAGTCTAAGAGTATATCCAGTACTTACGAGGTCACACACTACCACTTCAACCCCCAGCTCCTTCTAGCTTACACTCTTGCTTATTCCTTCTGCACTGGAATGGCTCTCCAAGCCACATATGACAACACAACAGGGACTATGAATTGTTTGGTGGTTTTAGGTGCTTTGAGACAGGGTCTTCCTATAGACTCCAGGGTGGCCTCCACCTCCTGATCATCCCAAGTAGCCGAGATTACAGTCGTGTGCCACCACTCTTAGCTTGCCAGTTTGAAAACACAGTGGAGCCAAATGGAGAAGGAGCATCAGTGCTTCCTCGGCAGTGAGGGATGGCACCAGTGTCTCAGGAGGTGGTAGTGGAGGACACGTGTGCATCCTGAGTTGTGAAGGCAGGCCTCAAGAGCCTTTTGTTGAAGCCCATGACAAAGATGCGTGCTATAACTGGAGAAAAGGCCAAAGACATCTCAGAAAGTGGACCTGACCATATACTGGATGTAGCAGTTCAGTTTGGACGACCCTTGCCCCCCTTCCTCACCTATCTTGAGAACCTGAATGCTGTTTCTAGATAAAGGGGAGTATCTGTAAGATATAAGTGCCTGGAGATGCCTCCCATGTGCACTAGGACGGTGGCAGATGGCTCCCACTCCATTACTGGCCTTCCATTGAATGGCTATTAGTTGAGGCTATTGTCACCTTCTCGGCCAGAATGGCATGTGAATTCTCTTCTCAGCTTTGAATGTGACTCCCTCATTAAAGAAGCTCTGCTTTTGAGGGCTCAGATTATTTGCCAGCTCTACCCTGACATCCAGGATGCTATCACCTCCTCTCCCTCCTCCTCCTCCTCCTTCTTCTTTTTTTTTGTTTTTTGTTTTTTCTTCCTCTGTGTAGCCCTGGCTGTCCTGGAACTCACTCTATAGACCAGGCTGGCCTCGAACTTAGAAATCCGCTTGCCTCTGCCTCCCAAGTGCTGGGATTAAAGGCGTGTGCCACCACTGCCCGGCTGCAGGTGACTTTCAAGACTGTGAACACTGAAAGAAAAAAAATCTCAAGACAAATGCTAACTTCAGTCCACAAGTCTTGAGGGGCAGGCATGTTCTCATCCCTCTGTGGGCCCTGAGCCTCTTAGCTCTTGGCCATATGGGTCCCATTTCTACCAATACCCATGATACACTGGAGCTATTCAGAGTGCCTAAGAGACACATGAGGGTCAGAATAGGTCCCTCAGTGTTTGACAGGATGTACTTAGGAAGTCATGCTGTTGCTCATCACTGTGGTGGAGGGTTCTGTTGGTTAGCACTGGAGTGTGCTGCAGAGCCATGTACTCCAGTCAAAGTCTCATGAGGCAACCTCCTGGAGTCCTGCTGCTTGGAGCCAGTATGCAAGTGTCCAGTAGCTTGGCCTGGGCACCAAACAGATGTCTGGGAGTTACTGGGTCCTGCGGCTCCTGTTTCTCCACCCCTGAAACTCTATCCAGCTCCTTCACCTTAGTCTCCTAGGTCAGGGGGTTATGGGTTAGCAGCTGAAAAGGAAGCCTAGGTCTGTGCAGGAGTAGGCCTCCCCATTGCCATTCTTAATCACATAGAGTTGGCACAGAGATGGGCTGGCACAAGCAGAGAGGATAAAAGCTGGCTGGCTGTCAGACACATTGGACGTAGGATTCTCATTCTGAGGAAAAGATCCCTGGTATTTCCTACCAGACAGGTGTGAAACCGGCACCGGCAGCATGACCAAGTCAACAGAATAGCTCAGTTGGTTGGAAAGGCCCCTCCCCACTTTAGGTCATAAGACTTGGGATCTGACATAGCCACAGGGCTGGAGGGAGGAACACCCACAGCCACTGAAGCTTATACCTACAATAGTCCCTTGTCCTTAGGAGCCTCCTGTGCACTGCTATAAGGAAGATGCAGAGGCCAAGAGGCAAAGCACAGCTGCAGAGGATGGTGGGGAAATCTGGAATTTTGGTCCACCACACCACGCATTGCTTTCTGTTAGGCTTTTGCCCTTCCTTTACACCACAGCACACTGAGGCCCTGGATGTCTGAAGGGAACCAGTGCTATTGTTGCAGATATCAAGATTCCTGGAGCATCAAAGTGAAAGGCTTCAAAACTCTCCCGGGAAGCCACGTAATGGTGACTCTGAAGACTGTTTTTTTTTTTTTTTCCCCACATTGGAAAGAGGTCTTTAAAAATAGAATAATTTATTACTCATAGTTAATTCCTTTCTTCAAGCCATGGAGATGGTACAGGGAGAAATAATTCATACACATGGGTGTACACATGGAGACAGATGCGCAGAATACAAGTGCACATATGCACACAGACAGACATGCAAAGATGCCATGGTGACATATACAGGTGCTTATGTACACAGGGCGCATACATGCAGACATGTGGGCACATACTCATGTTCTTAGATACACGTGTACACACATACATTCAGATGCACACACCAGCATTGACACACAGGCACCTGAGGAGGTGGCTGGGAAGGCTGCCTGCTTCAGCGGGTGCAGGGCCCCTTACCTGGGGGGGAATGAGATGTCCAGTTCATACAGTCTGTCCTTAAAGACAGACAACTCCTTGTCAAATTCCAAGAGCTAAAGAAAAAGAAAGAAGAAAACAGAATCACTTGTTTTTCTCACTAGAAGATGGGGGTCTGTGTGTACCTGGGCTGTGTGCAAATTCCTAAAAAACAGTATGACAAACACCCAGAGTGATCTTACCCTACTCAGAGACCAAGACCCAATGTCACCAAGATTCAGGTCACCAGCCTGTCTTTACCACCCAGCTGCCTCTGCTGTGAGAAGTGCAAGGACAGAGCTTAGCTGCCTGGCCCTGCTCACAGGAGACGTGGGAAGACTCCCGAGAAGCACGCATCTCCTGAATGGGGCCCAGCACTCCTTTCCACAGAGAGGGAAAATGTCCAGTGCTGATAGTGGTCCTCAGAGGAGCAAGAACAACTCCGCACACCACAAACGGCAGCCGAGTCTGCACACTGCTGCGAGTAACGTTCATTTCCCCAAACACAGGAGGTGGCAGGCAGCCAGGCTCCCTCAGGAGGCTTCCATCAGAGTACTGTGCCTGCTGGAAGGAGAGGTCCCACCAGCCATGACTGTCCAGTCACCATGAACACCCTGTGGGATACTATCCATTAATCATGTCCTACCCCACAGCTGTGCATAGCCGTGGCATCGCACTGGGGCTCCCCTTAAAACTACACCGTGTCTTCATCTCTTCCTTCCTTCTCATCCATCATTCTTGAATGTGCAATTACCAGCATGTGTATACTGTAATTACTTGTGTGCCAGCCTGCTTCCTGCCTACTGGTGTGGGTCTCCTGCCTGTGTGCCTTCTCAGAGCTGCCTTCATCAGATCAGCACCAGGCTGGGAGCCACTCCTATCAACCAGAGTGACTTTGAACTGGTTAAGTCAAAGGCAGCTGAAATCCCCTTCTGAGGTGATGCTATTTATGGGAGAGGAGAAAGCGGTAAGGCATCACTCCAGACAGTCTCCTTATTTAATGTCATAACCTCAGAGCCATGCAGTGGCATACTGGATATTCACAGACTCAAGCCAGAGGTCCTCAGACCCTGGCTGGCGTGGTTCCAACACTGGCTTCTTTCTGTCTGGCACTACTTTGATGAACAAAAGAGGAAGATACATGTTTGCTTAGAGCTGTCACCTGTGTGAGTCAGGAGCCAGTGTCCCCCACAGGTCTAGGTAGAAGCCTGAGGCAGCTCAAAGTTAGAAAGTAGCCCAAGAAGCAGGTGCACTGGCCCACAGCCCAGAGGCAACTGCTAGCTGCAGTTTTAGGAAAGTGTGGGTGGAGCACAGCATCCCACTCTCCTCTATCTTTTCTCCATGTTTACTGTGGACTTGTAAGGAGGACATGCAACCTTATGGGATCTTCTGAATGGCCTCTTGAGGGGTAACTGCACCTCTTCTCTTCAAAAATGACTAATTGCTTCTGCCTGCTGTGGTTCCGGACAGCCTCCCATGAGTTATATGCCAACTTCTTCAGGCTAGTGTAGGATTCCCTCTTCCTATTTGAAACAATGCTGTTTTACTCGGTGTCTGAATTTTCAATTCTTCCTGCTCAGGATTCACTGTTTCCTGATCTGTGATGCAGACAGATATTAAGCCAGGCAGGTGGTGGCCAGTGGGACGTGGACCTCTGTCCACCCACCCTGTCCCATATCGCCTGCTATATCTCTTAAGTTTCAGTACTGTTTCTGGATCATACCTCCTCCTATTCCCCAGTTTGCAAACTTCATCTTCACTCAGCCTTGGTATGCATACGTTAATTTCAGCAACTATAATTTTAGAGGCTCTGTATGTCCTCAGCTCTCTGGCCTTTCATGGGTCTTCTGTGCCTTTGGCTATTGCTTTCAGACTCTTGATCAAAAGTACAGTGGTTCTTTTCTCCATGCTCTGCAGATTGGGGTTGTGAGCTTATCTTTGATGGTTCAATGCTTGAGAAAATGAATGTAATCTACCTTCCAGGATATTCTAACCCAGTCACAGAAAATGGCAGACAAATTCTTGAATCCTCACAAGAAAGCTGTGGGTTGGGCATCCATTGCCCTGTGGCTACCTGGTGGCCTGAGGCCCACAGTCCTGACATGACACTTGCCTGGGCTACAGAAGCCATCAGAGTAGAGTCTTCTTGCCTTTATGGGTTCAAGGCCTGCTATGCCTTCTACCCTGACTCTGGACAGTCTTCTAGGGATACAAATTCTGGAAACACATATAGACAGGGACCCTGCAGAGATGGAATTTGAGCCAACATGATTTACTTAGGCTTGGGGAATGTAGTGCTGGTTTTGTGCCAGGTTAAGTGTTGCTCAGATGTAGGCAGATACTACCTTTGGCTACTAAGGTCCACAGGAGTTTGAGCATAGAAAGGGCAGCTGAAACATTTGGATCTTTAGGCCACACCTTCCTCTGTCTTATAGACTCATTCTCTGCATCCACCACAGGCATGAAGCTCCCTGGGCATGAGGAGCCTAGATGAACAGGGTTAGCCAAAGGTCCATGCCCACCCACTAGTCATATAGTCCAGCTTTCCAGTTCTTCAGCTCTGCCATGGCCCTGGTATCCAAGCCATGCTATCAACATTAAATCTTTTTGACAAGCATTTTGTGCATGCACGCACACATACACACACACCACAATATGTGTGATTATACATATATAGCACTTTATATAGACATGTACATAAATACATATACTCATGCATATATACAGATGCATATATACAGACACATACACACTTTGCTTCAAAGCTGTGGGCTTGGCTGAGGGAGTACATGGAACACTTCTTGCATATGTTCTTCTTTGCTTCTGCCTTTGCATCAAACCACTAAATGCTAACCTGGCCATTGGTCATGACGAGTTCTGGACACTGTGAGGCTTGCCATTCACATGTATGTCCGTGTGTGTATGAGGATGCTGAGTCTCTGACCTGCACATGTGTGGGCACATGAGTGGGTGTCACTGCCACTCAACATTCTCCTGTTTTAAACCCTCTCAAGACACTGCGGAGTGGTGCCAGGATTCCCTAGGGGCCTCTTCAGGGTCAGCACCTATTTCTGGATGGCAAGTTACCACTGTGGGTATCACGTATCTCCCTCCATGTGGGGAAGCTGCTGCAGCAAAGGTCTTGCCAGAAATGTTCAAGCTAATAATGGCAGATCTCAGTATCATCCCACTGCACACACAACACAAGCACATGCTCCAAGAGACAGAACCATATACAAGTTTGTGAGAAGACCAGTGTGAAGAAAGCCTGGGCTGGAGGTGTAGGGGTGTGTGTGTGTGTGTGTGTGTGTGTGTGTGTGTGTGTGTGTGTGTGTGTGTGTGTGTACTGGGGGGATGTCAGCAGCTGGTAGAGATTTGGTCTTTCCTGTTTGGGGTATTAGACCACCAATGTACTGAGGGTACTGTCACATCACACATCATGGCCTCTGTTCTGAAAAATACCCTTCCTTAATTTTATAATATTTAAAGAAAAAATAATGAATTTGGAATTAATTTCAGTTTTTAAACTGCTTAGCTGGTAAGGGGGCTCAGGAATGGCAGATGAAGAACTCCCAAGTTCTTGGTCATTACTTAGAGCCCTAGTCCATACGTCACCCACTACTTCCACATACCTAACTCACGTCCCCAGCCTCTTGCTGGAGGAGACACATATGGAGCCAGCTCTCCATCCTCCTGCTAGCTGGTGCTGCCTATCAATAGACATGCTCTGGAACTCCGCCGTGAATGCTCTCTGATCACACGCTCACTGTACTTCTGTTGTGCTGAGGATGGGTACACACGGGACCCACTGGCCCCCTGCTCAACCAGCTGGCTCTGACAGGCTGGTGAAACCCTGATCCTGTGTGACTGTTTGTGGAATGCCTGCTGCTCCAGGCCTGCTACATCAACAGGATGATGGGGATTAAAGCTGCTGCCACCACCCACCCAGACCATCAAATGTGAGGGGTTTCTGATTGGAAATTGCACCACACTGCTGGTGAATTGATAATTTGTATCTCTTTGAGATTTTTCACAAACATGATAACCAATTTCACATGTATCTTAAACGTTCTTCTTGATTACAAAGTGAAAAGCAGCAGCGATGTGTGTGGACAATGATAAAGCAGCCGCTAGCCTCATGCATCTGTCAGGAGCCGTCCCAGCTGCACAAATTCCACTGTTGCTGCGTGGACACCGAGCTGATAAAGAAAAAAGGGCTTGGAAAATCAATGCACCCGGAGCCCAGGCGGTTGCTAAACACACAGAAAACATCTCTATCCAACAGGCCAAGCACCTAGAAAATTCCCAAGCCCTGCCCTGGGACAGCCAAGGAAAATTTAATCTCTCCAAATCCTCACCAGGGCACTCCATCCTGCAGCCCTGACAGCCACACTTATAATTAATTATACAATTTCGATGGGAATATCGACTAAACAAAGCTATAAATCATAGAAAAAGTCAATACGCATGGACACATTCAATCATGTCCCGGCCAATGATTACTACTCTTAAAATACAATAATTATTTTCAGGAGCCAGCTTGAATTAAATTTCTGTCAGACAAGTACAAGACCGGTGGCTGATGAAGGATGCGATGGATTTTGGGGGCTGAGTCTGGCGCGGGCACATCCATCCTACAGACGGTAGTTTGTTTGTAGTGCTTGTGGCACAGCGTGTTCAACCAGGCCACGAGGATGAGATTATCTCCAATGCTCATTAGGCTGAGGGGACTCGATGCCCAGATTCTGGCTTGAGTGATGGAGGCTGATTCCTCTGAGTATGTGTGACCTGGGCAGAGGCCAGGCATCAGCAGCATGACCAGGACATTTCTGATAGTGTGTCTCAGGTTCTAAGTGGCAGCTTGTGCAAGCATGGGTCCCTGGAGCTCCAGGCACCTGGCAAACCTGTTGACTTCCTGGATAAGGTTCTGGACATCACAGAAGGGCATGAGTACCAAGAAATCACCATGTGGAATTGTTTCCCACTTTAAAGCTGCATTCTTTTATATTACTTATGGTTGAATTTAAAATGTTTCCTGGATGTTCAGACTTTTTAAAAAGAAGTCCTTTCTTTTCTTACTAGGTAGCCCCCAGTGACCTCAAACTTACAGTCTTCCTGGCCCAGCTTTCCAAGTCCATGATGATAGACTTGTACCGTGTCTGTACAGCTGTACATGCCTAGTACAATTCTTTCTCCTCCTTATTCTTTTCCTCTTCTTTAAAAGGTATTGTGTGTACATGTTCATGTATGTGTGTGCTGGGTGCTTGGACACAGCTGTGTGCATATACATGGAGGCCATAGCTCAATATGAAGTGTCTTCTTTCTCCATCTTATTTTGAAACAGGACTTGTCACTGAATCTGGAGTTCATTGATTCAGCTAGACTTGCTGGCCAGGCAAGTCCCAAAGACCCTCCCCTTTCTACTTTCTCAATGCTGAGATAACAGATTCACACTGCCACACCTGGCCTTAAAAAACAAATAAACAAGCAAACAAACAACCCACCCAAGGATACTGGGGATCTGAACTCAGTTCCTTGTTTGCATGGTAAGCACTTTATCCACTGAACAACCTCTCCACCCCCCATTTCCTCAACCCCATCACCCCTTTTTGTTTGTTTCTTTAAAGTACAATCGAATGTAACCCAGGCTGGCTTCAAAGTCTATGCAGCTGAGGATGCCCTTGAATTCTCTCTTCTCTTGTCTACAGCTCTGCAGTAACAGAACTACAGGAATAAATTTCACTTAAATTTCACCTTAAAGAAAGGCCAGAATGGTGTGTGCTGAATGCAGATTATCTTTCAGAGAACAAGGCTGGTCCTTCCAATGGCATAGCGAATTCTCTGTCTAGATGCTAAGATAGCCATACAGAGTCCTTAGACTCCAGTGGCATACTCCTGGGTGTCTCTAGAACACATTTTTCCATTCCCCCTCCCAGTGCTGCCCAAGGTCAAACTATGTCTTCTCCTTAAGTGCTGGAGTCTCCTTGTCTGTCTCTCTGATTCTTCTAAAATATTCTGTCTCCTTTTGGCCTTTGCATCCTTCACTTAAGGGAACCCCACTTGCTTCTTGCCTTGCACAAAGACCCAAGTGACCTTGCTCCTCTGGCTGTGAAGATTCAGCTCTGATGGAGGCTCCAAGGCACCTTCTTGAGCCTTCTCTAGGTTTGGACCCCATGCATCAGGGCCAGTGTACATCCCCTAGGTGCTCAGGCTTACATGAGCTCTTGCTTTTTCTTTTTCTTTTTCTTTTTCTTTTTCTTTCCTGAGACATTGCTATGTAGTTTGGCCTTGAACTCATCAAGTTCTACTCTGCCTCCTAAGTGAGACGGGAATTAAAGGCTTGTGCCACCACACCCACGCCACTCTACTCTTTTGTAGTGAGCTGGAAGTTGCCTATTCCTGCAGAGGTCTGGCAGAATAACAGGACCATTGCCCTAGGAAAGCCCCTTGAGAACTACCAGTAGCCATAGTCTTTGAGTGCCTGAGCATGCAGAAAGGGACCAGAGGGCACAGAAGCAGACAAGGGTAAGGAATCCATCACAGACAGCAGCAGAGCACAGTGGGGAGAAATGGTATGAAACCCTCCTATGGACAAGCAGCAGTAGAACTAGGGATACCTGCCGGGTTAGCCGGGCATGCTGTAGGGATGAGGTTAATAATCAGCCCCAAGGCAGGTGGGTCAGGCCTGCCACAGCAGTGAGGATGGATTCAGGCTCACAGAAGTTGCTGGACTCTGGGCTAGATGGGTAGCAAGAGAGAAGTGTAACTTCTTAAGAGAGGTAACGACACGGAGGGCCGGACATGCCAATCATTATGTTCTGTGGAGCTAGGCCATGGGTGGGAGCTTAACTTGTGCCATGATAATCTTTGTGGTATACACTCTACCTATGTGAACAACTCTAAATTACACTGGGCCACTGTGTAACAGCCAGCTCCCAATATTCCTAAAGTTCTTGCTATCTGTGTCTGTCAGATGTAGGAGGCAGACATACCATTAGATGGTTTTGAAATGTCTGAGGGATGCGAGTGGCCTGCATCCCTTCATCTGCATTTGATGTGCTCAGCTTCATTCTAAGTACTGTGCATCTATCCCTTCATACTTTATGAAGAGAAGCAGGCATCCAGCTAGTTAAAGGCAAGTCAGAGATAGTAAACGTGTATACTCTTGCAACAGTACCTGACCTGAAGTACCTGGATCTGTACCCAGCACCTGCACAGGCTCGTACTCTTGGACCACCACTGAGGGAAATGTCCTCAGGACAAGGTAGCTCATCTCCTACCTGCTTCCCCCAGTGGGGGGCCACAGCTGGTTATGGACAACTTTAGAAGTCTTGGGAGCTGGCTGTTAGAAACAGTGATCAGAGTTTAAGTTTAGGATTGTCCACAAAGGTAGAGTTTATAGCACAGAGATTATCACCACACAAATATAGCTCTCACACCCCAGCACAGCTCCACATTTTACCAGAACATAACAGGTATCCAGGAAATAGGAAAAAATTATACTGCATTAAATAAAGACGGACCAGCTAGGTGACTCAGAGAGTAAAACCACTTGCTATCCAAGCCTGACAACCTGAGTTCAATCCTAGTAGAAAGCTTAAACTCACCCCTGAAAGTCATTCTCAGGTTTTCACGAGAACATCATGGCATGCGCCTGCTCACCTGCACACCAAGCATGCGCCTATTCACTTCACATGATCACATGCCTGATCACATGCCCCAATTAATTAATTATTAATTAATGGCCATGCTCAGTGCCAGTCTGCATATGGCTTACATCAGTGCAGAGGCCCAAGCCTAGAGATGCCTTCTCAGCAGGCCTAGTCTTGATGGTTTGAGCAGCACATTCTCAATGTACATTTTAATTTGCATGCATGTGCTCATATATAGCATAATTGTATATATACGATGAATGCATCCACATACAAGTGAGACAAATGCAGTTAGGCATATATGCACACACATAGGTAACACAATGCATATGAACATGGGCATATGTACTCGGGTACACACACACACACACACACCTGGAATATACAACCCTACAACAAGGACACAAAAGCTTTTTCACTCCCACTACCACATATGTGTGGCTTCTCTCTAATTAAAATAAGGTTCCCAGCCCCTGCTACATACCTGAGGCCAGGGTCTCTCCCATTTACATGGTAGCAGGCAGGACGACTGCAGTGCTCATGGGTCACAGGAACTCTATGCTGCCCACTGACCCCTAATAATTCCGGCAGCCTAGCTTAGCCTGACCCAGCCCCAGCCGGACAAGTCACTCCCACTAAGTCACCCCAGAGCCTGGGCTTAGAAGCTGAACTCTAGGTGGCCTGAACACGTGTAGAGGTGCTGGTGATACTCCAGGGCAAGGACTGTCTCAAGGGGTCAATCCAGGGTGACCACAGATACGCCTTAAAACAGAACTTACCGCAGTGCCATTGTTGTCCCGGAAGACATCCTGGTTGAAGTAGTCGAAGAGCTTCTTTTCCAACTGGAGCACGACCTGTGGGGTCAGAGATGCCTTAGTGCCCTGCACAGCCCCACTCTGCAGGCCAGGGGTGGTTAGTGGTGCCCACCCTTAGTCATGGGCCACTTACCTTCCGGTCATTGTCTGACTCCCGAAATATCAACTTTACAACTTCATTGGTGTCAGCAGCGCGGACTGTCTGCATTGTGGCCTTTGTGCAGAGTGTCTGCAAAAAGGAAAGGATGCTCAGTCCCAGCCTATCCAACCATTTTCCCAGTTGGCATTACCCAGGGCCTACAATCAATAGTTTCCCAGTGTCACCAATGGGTGGGGAAGAAGATCAGCGTAGATGGACACAGAGGATTCACATCCATTCCAGGAGTCTAGCTTACAGTCCTTGTGAGCTCTTCCTCAGGAGGCCACCCACCAGACTACAAGGTCCTGGCTGAGTGTAGCTAATGGTGCAGCACAGATGAAGTATACTCACACTTCCACAAAAAGCAAGGCTTGGTTAGCAGTGCCTACACTAGGCAGCAAGTTGAATCCTTCAGTAGGGCTGCCCTTTGCTGTTGCTGGCTGCCCTGAGCCTCCCCCTGCTCAGTGGGTCAAGCTAAGGCTATCAAGCTGTAGTATACGTCATGGCATGGGGCACTAAGCCTATAGGTCCAGGAGTGAATGGTCAAAAGGTCAATAGAATCTCAGGAGACTCTGATAACAAGTCCTAGGCTCTGGACAGGAGTCAGGAGAACTGAGGCTAGTGTGTAACAAGGACATGACAAGACATGAAGTCTGCAGTTGCTCAGCCAGCCTGTTCCACCAAAGGAAGGGTGATTATGGAGTGACCACCAACCTTGTTGCATGCTTGGCTGTGCTGTCTTTGGTGGTCCAGAACCAAAAGCAACCAGCCAGAACATTGCTTGATAATTAAGTTCCCGTCTGTTTGAATTAATTTCGATATAGGCAGGAAGGGGTCAAGAAGCTCATTCCCCAAAAAGCAGGACAAAGTTTGGACTGCCCCTCCATCCCACCGGGCACAGGAGCCACATCCTCACGTACACCCCAATACATAGAGCACAGGGAGCCTAGAACTAATGAGGAGGATGAAAACACACAATGACAAGACTCCTAGAGACAATGGCAAAACACCTATTGGACGAATGAAGGCTCGAGTAACTGCCTCTTGCCTTGATGGCGAAGATGAAGGAAGTGGCTACTCTTCAGGCCAACAGGTCGGGTATACAAAATATATTTAAACAATCAAGTCAAACAGAAAGCAAGAACCTTGTCACCTAGGCTGGGATTATAAAAAGAGCTAATTGGGGCTACTGATAGCTCACAATTGGGCCATATATAAAAGAACCTTTTTTTTTTTTTTAGATATTTTCTTTATTTACATTTCAAATGCTATCCCGAAAGTTCCCTATACTCCCACCCCCCAGATCCCCCACCTGCCCACTCCCACTTCCTGGCCCTGGCATTCCCCTGTACTGGGACATATAAAGTTTGTAAGACCAAGGGGCCTCTCATTTTTTAAAAAAACAAAGAGAATGAGTTTTAGTTAAAAGGAGAGCAGCTTACTGGAAGTATCTGATCTCCGTATGGCAGGATCCCTTGGGGGTCAGTCTAAACGGAAAGTATCCCAAAGAACTGCTTAAGCTCAGGACTCTGCAGCCTCATTCCTGCCTGGGGCCCATTGAGGTATCAGACACCATTGGGCACAAACCCCTAGGTGCTCTCAGGCAGCTGTGCCAACATAGCACCCACCCTATAGGTAGAAGGGGATAAGGGGTGAAAAGAGCCAGGTCTATGAGTGGCAAAACTCAATCCAAACCTGACACTCCCCAAACACACTCCAGGCCATTGACATTCAGGGCACAGATCAGCTAACCCAGCCAAGCCCCCAAAGTGGCTTTTGGACTCTGTGTCACAAATCAGTCTGGCTGCCTCGGAACTGTGGAGGATTAGGACAAGTACCCAAACAACCAGGGGCATCAAGGCCACCCAGCCCCCTGCATCCCATGGAGGTCCTAGCCCATCCTGATGCTAATGCGCTTAAGTGGCTTAAGCTGCTTTCTATGAATGGGGAAAAGCTCTGGGTGGGGGCAGGCAGAGGGCCATTGTGGCCACTGCAGGACGGTTCAGGAAATTCATAGTTGTGTCTCCTTGAAGGCATCTGCCCTCAACTGTTAAAAACCCTGCTTTATCTCACCAAGCTGGCAGCTCCCAAAGGATCAACATCTGAAGGTCTCCCAGTGCTGTGCAAGGGCCAGCCACCCCGCCCCTTTCTCCCACATCCCTTCCCATGGAACCTCCCCATTCACAGGTTGTAAAGGCTCCATCAGGAATGAGCAGGCAAAGCAGCCTTCTCTTGGCCTTTCAAGCCCGGGAAGTCGTGACCACTCATGCAGAAAGCTGCCAGGCCCAGCCTTTCCGGCTCAACCTAAGGAAGGGATTTTACTCTTTTGAAAGGAGAAGAAATACCCCAAATGCTATTTTTAAAAAGCCATCTAAGATCTATTTTTATCACCAATGGCTGCATCACATGGCAAAGGAAGACGTGGCTTAGCTTTGTCTCAAAGATCGTTTTGTCTCCTGGAATATGCTCAAACCACCCATGTGCCAAGGATGTTCACCTGCCATTTCTGGTTTCTTCTTGCTTAGACAGGTACCAAAGCATGATGCCTACCTAGTCTGGTGTCCCCAAGCCCGGGATACTGATGACAGCAGCAGACAGCTGTTTTTTGTACTATCAAACCACACGATTTTTACAGCTCATTAGATTTGCACAAAGCTACCCAGTAATCAGATGCTCTCATGTGCATGCAGGCATTGGTCAACTCATCACAGGGACTAAATCTGTTCATTCCCTTCCACTCAGCCGTCACCAACACTCCTCACAGACATCAAACTCTATTAAGGACAAATAGCCTGTTGGTCTTAACAGCAGACCAAGTATTTCAGATGTAATGTTAATCTGTTTAGAAAAAGCAAAAATTACCCATGCTTTCTTTTAAAAACTTTGACATCTATATTCTATCTATCTATCTATCTATCTATCTATCTATCTATCTATCTAGTAAGATGGAGGTCTTTCCATTACATAGCTCTCTGGCTGTCCTGGATATTAATGTATAGACCAGGCCTGGCTTGAACGCTGAGAACTGCCTGCCTCTGCCTCCCTCTGCAAAAACAAACAAAAAAACAAACAAAGATCTTTTTTAAATGACATTTATCAACTTGTGTGTGTGTACATGTGAGTAAGTGTATGTGTTACTGTGTGCATGTTGAGACCAAAGACCAGCTTTTGGGAGTCAGTTCTCTTCTTCTACCATTTGTGTCCCTGGGATGAACTCAGGTCATCAGCCACAGTGGGCAAGCCCCCTTTCCCACTGAGCCATCTCACTGCTCCTTACCTGTGCTTTTTGACACACAGGTATACGTGGGGCTAGACAGTGACAGCCAGCTTCAGCTGGCCTCCAACCTCAGAATAATCAGATTCCAGCCCCCAAAAGGCCCTTCTCACACTTTTTCCTTACAGGGCAGGGGAGGGTGCAGCTATCTCACAAGGAGGTGACTTCTCATGCCCAGGACAACCTTCCCATGTCCTCTAGACACTTTAGAGTCTGCTTTTGCAACCTGAGGAGGTTTTCAGAATGCTTGCAATTTTGGTAGATATTTTTTTTTTAACTTTTAAAAAATTAGATATTCTCTTCATTTACATTTCAAATGCTATCCCAAAAGTCCCCTATACCCTCCCCCCACCCTTCTCCCCTACCCACCCACTCCCACTTCGTGGCCCTGGCATTCCCCTGTACTGGGGCATTTAAAGTTTACAAGACCAAGGGGCATGTCTTCCCAATGATGGCCAACTAGGCCATCTTCTGCTACATATGCAGCTAGAGACACAAGCCCTGGGGGGTACTGGTTAGTTCATATTGTTGTTCCACCTATAAGGTTGCAGACCCCTTCAGCTCCTTGGGTACCTTCTCTAGCTCTTCCCTTAGGGGCCTTGTGTTCCATCCAATAGATGACAATGAGCATCCACTTCTGTATTTGCCAGGCACTAGCATAGCCTCACAAGAGGCAGCTATATCAGGGTCCTTTCAGCAAAATCTTGCTGGCATATGCAATAGTGTCTGTGTTTGGCCCCACCCGAGGATCTATCCTATAATCAACCACCAAACGCAGACACTATTGTATATGCCAGATAATTTTGATAATGGTGCTTGAGGGACATTGTGAAAACACATAAAGAGATTTTTTTAAACTTTCTATCAGCAATGGAATCTAAATAAGGCAGTTCTAAGCTCAGTGTGAGTGCATCCTACCAGGCTGCCCACTAGCCCTTCCCTAGCTACTAAGCTGCAGAATGCAAATCAAGCCCCATTGCAGCTTCTGTGCAGTATCTAACACACCTGCTTCCAAAACCAACAGAGCTCTTTAAAAAGCATATTAGCGCATGCTGGCAGCAGCTAAGAGTCCAACCTCCATCTGGAACTGCCTTCACTAGATAGGTTCCTCTCTGTATCTTGCCATGGCAAATGGTGAGCTTCCCATGCTGGGTTTCGAAAGGTGTAGATAGCCCTGAGCTAGGCAGAGACACCTGGGTCAAGTTTCAGCACCATTCTCTATTGATCTCTGGTGCTAGGGCTGGAGTGGGCACTGCAGCCCTGTGTCCATCTTTCACCTGGACATGCAGCATAAGCCTCCTTGCCACACTGTGGGTTTTTCAGAAAGCCAGGTGGTCCCAGCACTTTAAAAGTGACCAGGTATCAGGCAGGTAGCTAATGAGCTTCTTGGAGAATTAAGAGATTGTTAGAGAAAAGCAGATAGGGGTTGGGGGAAAAAGCCTGAAAAAGGTAGGCCGGCGTTCTGCAGAAGTTTGAGTGCAAAGACAGAGCTTCAGGAGCCTTTGGGAGTCAGGGAGAGTCCCAAGGGAGCCCTGTCTGTAGACTGAGACAGCGGGACTGAGGAAAGGGAACACTGAGGTAGGAAGGGTGGTGGGCATGACAGAGAGCTAGCATGGAAAGCACTGCACCAGGACTGAACTGAGAGGTGATGGGTACAGTCATGGGATGGAGCACGGATGTGGGGCCTCTCCTCCACTGCTCATGAGAGGCCAGAATAGAAACAGGGGTATACACACGGCTGGGACCCAGGGCCCTCTCACTCCTCAGAGGCAGAGAAAATTCAAAGGCATCTCCAACTTGCCTCTTTTGTTTACCAAGGAGGTTCATAGTGAGTGCATTTATGTTAAAGCCACTCCTCAAGGTGCGTGGGCAGCATGTCTTTCGTCACTGCCCCATCCCTAAGGCCTGACACACTCAAGTAATCTCCATCTGCAGTTGGGACCAAGCCCCACTCTGTGGGTGCCCAGCTTGGATTGCAGATGGGTAGCTCCAGGGATAACTTGGGTTCCTGGCCTGAGGGTACACCTCCAAGGCAGGAGTAGTTAACATCACATTGTGTTAGATCCTGCTGAAGGTCTCCTGATGCTGAGGATCCAGCTCTGGGAGCCCTAACTAATGTGCAGGAAGCATCCAGACAAGAGTGGCAAAGCAGGATTTAGTGTCCCGGTTAAAAAGGCCTCCAGAAACAGCAGGCCCAGGAATACCAATCTATACGGTGATGTGCTCTGACCCCAGATTCTTAACTGGTGATAGCTTTATTATGTTTTTATTGAAAATTCACATAATGACATAATGGTACACTCTGACCATGGTTTTCCCTCCCCCATACTCTCTCGGATACTTTCTGCCTCCTTACCCACCCAATTCTACACCTTCTTTCTCTCTCTCTCTTTAGAAAACAAAGAGGAAAAGTTAAAGAGCAAACAAATCAGAATAAGAAATGAAAAAGGATAAGAAACACAAACACACCCACAAAAACAAAACCCATAAAAGAGACAAAATTAGAAACTATAATATACAATCAAAAGATCCATAAGATAAATAGTCAAACAAAGCAATATGAGACAAAAATATCTACAAAAACACTGCTGAGTTTATTTTGTGTTGGTTATCTACTGCTGGGCATGAGGCCTACCTTGAAGTATGGTTTGTACACTCGGTGAGACGCCATCAGAGAGAACTAATTTTTCCTTTGCAAAGAGTATGCCAACTGGAGAGAGCTTCTTGGTTAAGAAAGGAGCCCATATCCACGCCCCCATGTCAGTGCTGGGACCCTGTCAGGCTTGAAAGTGTGCAGGTCCTGTGCATACTAACCATTAAAGGTGTTTGTTTGTTTGTTTGTTTTGAGACAGGGTCTCTCTACATAGTCCTGGCTATCCTAGAACTCACTCTGTAGACAAGGCTGGCCTCTGGAGTGGTGAGATTTAAGGTGTGCGCCATCACAGCCCACTGTGGCTGTATATTTGTTTGTTACTCAGACCAGGATATCTGCTGGTGGCAAGATGCATAAACTTCTCAGGATGGGTACCTATCTCTTGGTGGCATCCAGGGTTCCCTGGCATCTCTGCAGAGGGATGAGACATCCTAGGACTGATCCTGCCTGGGCAGGGAAAGAACTCTTTGAGGGGATAGAGATCCTAGTCCTCAGCCAGGGCTTAGGCCAACCAATTACAGGCTGGTTGGCATCGATACCTGCAGCCCCCCCCCCCAGAATATGTGGGAGGGGAACACAGCCAGCATGAGCTTGTCACTGGGCTTGCTTGCCAGGGCACAACATCTCTCAGAATTTGACCCAGGGGAGACAAGGACAGATTGGTGGACAGCTCTGGACCTTGCAAAACCACCAGGCACTCCATTGTCCAGCACAGGACTGTGCTCTGGGAGGGGTTGATGCCTCCATTGTTTAAGGTAGCCTGTCACTCACCAGTAGCTGCACAAAGCTATGGGGGCAAGGTTTAATCCTGACTTTAGTCAGCAGATGAAAACCAGAGGCCAGATGTCCTCTGGCTGCTTAAAATCTCAGAGCCTCCTGGCCTTGTTTTTTTTTTTTTTTTTTTGCTTTTGCTTTGCTTTGCTTTGCTTTCCTTCCAGGGAGCTTGTGGGGTAGGGGGTCAAAAGTTAATCACAAAGCAGTGTCCCCACCCCCAAACATCATGGACAGCAAGAGAGCCATTCTAGGGCAGAATTGGAGTTAAATCACCCCCAGAGGATTAGGCACCCCTCTCACCCCAAGTAGAACCTGAAGAGAATCATGCCTGCAACTCCACTTGTAGGACCCAGAAGACCAGGGGCTTCAATGCATACTCCATGAGCCAGCAAAACCAGTTTCCAGGCTTCCTTGATGCAGATATTGGCTGCTCTGCCAAACCAGCAAAGCCGCCAAGCCAAGGGTGGAAAGACACCATTCAGACCTGACCGGGCTGCTTCTTAGATTTGAGGGCCACACAGGGAACAAACAACTCCTCAGAAGTAATAACAACTGAAAACTGAGATGTCAAAGTAAGCTTACTCCTCGACGCTGTGACGTGCCCTGATCTTTTACCTCACAGGACCCTGTGGGTACGCTCCTAAGGCAGCATCCCCAGGTTGCCCAAGATGGCTTGGATGGAGCAGCACAGGCAGGGCAGCCTCAACTCCACCTTTGTGGAACCCATCGAGCCACCTGGTGACCAAGACCTACAGCTTCTCCTGAGTGAGCCTTGCTTGGAACTTCTGCTTTATCTCCTATGGCACAGTCACAGTCTGTGCCACTAAAAACCAGGCAGCTCTGGTTCTCACAGTGGTGGCGACAACCATCTGTTGGCAACCTCAGGCTAGCTTCCTGCCATCTTCATTTGAGGTACTCTGGCATGGTCATACCAAATTCCAGAGGCTTCTCCATGGATGGTGTCAGACAGTAGGATGACTGGTTCTGTGTTGTAACTAAAAGTCTGTCTGCACACAAAAAGCAGCTAGTGGCCTCCTGCTCTTGGAAATGGTGCCTGACTCACAGGTACATGGGCTGCCTGGCACTCAGAGGCTTTGCATGTGCCTATGAATGAGGAGGGAAAGAAGAAGAGTGGGGTAGCTGGGAGGAAGGCGTGGAGCTCAGGCTGGACCAACTCAGGTAGAGTGTGTGCTTGCCCCTCACATGGGCCTGTCTTTGCTTACTGCAGGCAACAGCTGGTGGGTGGGCTTAGAGATACATCTTACCAATTTTTCATGCCCATCCTCTAAACATGACCCTGTTCCTGAGCCTTTATTCCTCTGACAACTTCATGCAAGAAAACATGCAGACCCTCTGATAGCGTGAAATCAGGGACAAAGGCCTGGGGACAAAGGGGTGAGGGGTGGTTGTGGCTGTGGCTGGCCAAATTTCAGCCACACACAGATGTTCCTAGAAATGCTTTAAAAAGAAATGAGCCTTAAAAGAGTGCCTTTAGCAGTGAGGAGGAAGGTCAGTCCCAGCAGCATGCTACAGGACCCTGTCAGGACCAGAGCAACATTACAAGTTTTAGTGATGAGCTATACTGGGCCCTCACATCCATGTGAACTGTGTGCCTTACACCAGTCTGTTCTCTATGTCCTGATGAATTTTGCTTCACAGTACTACAGTTTACTGACATTTGAGGCACAATCTCCAAAACGACAGTGGTAACTAACGGCATGGAAACCATGTAGAAACTCTGGGTTCAGGCAACAATAAAATCACATTTAGCTACCGAGGGGAGGGGCAGCATTTCAGATCAAGTGGGGCGGGGCAAAGAGTGAAGCTGATCCAGCTGCCTCCCACTGTGCTATGACTGGGGCAGCATCTCTAAGGAAAGCTTCAACTCCTGGGCAAAGTGATCCAGCCCCATGGTGCTGGCACAGAGCAGGGCTGGAAGACACAGGGACACAGAACTGCTTGTGTCGAGTGAGGCTCCCCTGACTCTGCCCACACATGCTGTCACTCACAAGACTCCCTTTGGCATCCAGATTCAGTTACAAATATGGCACCTATAACCCATCTCATCGGAACTCTAATCAGTTAGTGTCACTGTCACAGGTGAGCACCTGCAGGTGCTCAGTGCAGCTGACCTGGGAACAAGCTTCCTCATGAAACCTGAGCTGTGCTGATCACTTGCCTTCCTAGCCTCTGCCTGCTCTGCAGGTGCCTGTCAATCTCTCTGACCACACAGCCTCTGCACAGGGGGCCCACAGGGTCAGAAGGCACAGCCGGCAGGGCACAGGTCACGAACAATGAAGGTTCTGCTTTCACTGTTAGTGACTTGCAGGTATGATGGATTTGGAAGAACCCTGAACAAGAAAACTTCTTTCTGGTTGAAACAACTGAAGCTCATATGATGAGCCTGGACCACTCTAGGCAGCCAGCCAGAGAGTAGCTGATGTGTGGCAAGAAGCACCTTGTATATAGGTGTAGCCAGGACCTAGACAAGAGCATGTGAGCCTAAGACACACTCCTCACAGGAATGGTGGTCACACAAAGTGCAGAGGATACCTGTCCTGGTTCATTCTTCTTTCCATCTCAGGCTTTTAGTTCAATTTCAGTCAGGAAAATAGACAGAGTATAGGCCAGCTTCTAGCCAGCCTGAGGTAAGGACTCCTACCAAGTGTTCCTAGACATACTAACAGTTCTATGCAGATGTCACTTGAAACATATCAAAGGTCAGTCCTTACCACCAAGCTCACATTTTGATATTTCTGAAATGCAGAATTGACCCAGAGAATAACCATCATGTAGGTTAAAGATAGTTCCCTTAGAATACTGAATATTAATATAAATTCAGATTCTACTACATAATATGCTCTTAAATTAACAGAACGGTTTTCCTTGGAGTTATTTCCTTGGCAATATTAACCAAAAAGTTCCCCTACTGCTGTTGCTGATGCAGGCTGCTTAGACACTTTAAGCCTGCGAGCCAAGCATCTCAGATCCAGAACACCCTTGTCTCACCAAAAAAACAGTGGATGAAGCTCTAGGTTTAGATGCAGGCCACTGTGAAACAGTTACCAGGGATTTAAATGTTAATTTGTCATAGTCCTCATAGTCTGCCACAGTCCAGGCTAGCCACCTGAATTTAAAAGCACAAACAAGCATTGTCTAACGATTCCTTGACAGCTAGTGTCTATGGGCACTGTTTCAAATCTTATCATGGAGAAGAAAATAAGGGTTATTGGCAGGTTACTCAACTGAAAGCTCCAAGATAGAAACAGGTGATTTTAAAACTTGCATTTATCACATGAAGATAATATCCTGACACATCTTTGACATGAACTGCACCCCAATTGGAAGTCAGCACACATATAAGAGATGCTCATCTTGACTGCTGCTCTATGCCCTCTGTGGCAGAGAACAGGGTCCTAAACCATAGGACACCACATCCTTATAGAGGTAAAAGCCACCACAGAGCTGGCAAGGATAAATCTGCACCAGGTCTAATTGTGTCTGACAAATACTTGTGACTAAATGGCACATATAGACAGTACTGAATTTACCCTGTCAACCCTTATCTTGGACACACACACACACACACACACACACACCTTCTCGATGTTAGCCCTGCTACATACATCCCCATTTCCCTTGAAGTCAAGGTAGGAGTCAGTGGGTGTCTTGTCCCATAGGGAAGCTGTTCTGTGGCCAGATCTGCAGCCAGTATTGCAGTCACTGCTGTAGTTGTGGCAGCTCAGGCTCACAGGGCCATATCTATAGCCTCTCAGGTGCCCAGTGAAGCACAGCACATAAAGCACCTTCACTGACCCATACCTGAGTGTCCTATTACTCTCAATAGCCCAAGTGTGCGTCACTGAGTGGGCGTGGGGGCAAAGCAGTAGACAGCCTCCCTTAGCACAGGGAGTGGACTGGTGGCTATAGGACTGTGGGCAGCTGATCAGTCCACCCTTAGTGAGGCCAGCAGTTCAGACTGACTGACTCAACAAAACCAGGGACAGGTTTTTATAAGATTTCCTGAGCTTTTTAGAAATGGGGTTCTACCTGACACAGGAGGCCTACTGTAGGTCACAAGGCTGGGCAAAAGGCCTGCTGTGCAAAGTTCACTGCACAAAAATACATCAGCAATGGATGCTGTTTGGGGAGCTATCAGTACCCACAGAGGCCCATCCATTCTCCTTCTCTTTGCTGGACAATGGCAACTGCTCATCCAAAACAGAGCATCATAAACTCCCTATCATCTCTTCTCCAAAAATGGCTTGCCTTGCAGCAGCTGGTGCTTGGTGTCCAGGTTATTAGTGGCACTAGTAAGCCTGAGTGACTTGTTCATCTCACCTAGGTAGGACAGGACCTACTTTTACAAGAGTCCTTTTTACAAGCTGAGGCTCACACAATTTGTGTAAGCACCCACAGCCCAGAAGTATCTCACAAGATTGTGTTGCTCCTGTGGCTTATACTCTGTCTTGGCTGGGGCTAGGCCTGCAGCAGCACTCATTCCAGATGCCCCAGGCTTACACGGCTGGGAAGGATAGAGAAAGCAGAGTACAGAGTCCCCCACTGGCCTTCAGAGCTGCAGCAGGCCTCAAGTATGCAGCCAGACAATTTCTTGATCAGTGAGTCCAAAGATCTAGCTACTCTAATAGAATTTTGAGATAGTAAAACAGTAGGATCACTGGCTAATTAAAGTATTCAAATTGATCTCTGTAGAAGTAAATACTCTGAATATGAAACCTAAACTCTTGTTATGTTTTGCTGCAATACAGCTGATGTTGTCAACCTTATTTAGGAATGGTCTGACCTGAGGTCTCCATCTGAAGTCATTACATATCTAACGGTGTGAATTAGGAGTTCTGTTGCCGCCATTAGTTTTTAAAGCTCTCAAGTTGGCTGGTAACTTTGTGTGCACCCTCTTTGAGGCCCCAGGCTACCTGTCACTTGAGTATTCAGTCTACTGCCTGCAAAGGAGGAACAAAATGCCCACTTGGGCTAGAGGGAGCTCTAGCTAGAGAGGAAGAAGGGCTGACACTATGACTCACCGCAGGGGACTAACTTGAGTGTATAGAGTATTACAGGATCTAGTTAGGGCCATGGTGCAGATCTGCCTGCCCTCTGACTTAGGATAGAATTCTAAGGGCTGCTGACCAGGTAAAGTAGGTCCTGAAGAGACTGTGGAAACTCTACTAGGCTCTAACACAGCAGTGCCTACTCACATGAAGCCCAAGCTTTAAATGACCATGGATCACTCTCTATAATACAGGCAAAACCCCATATCACAAAGTACTGCCAAGATTTGCAAGGGTGAAAGCAAGGCTAACCACTGAAACTGCTGAGGAACAGGACTTAATTTTGGCCAGTTTACATAGCTACACACATAACAGGACGGACATGGTTGCCACAGCCACTGCTATTCACTGAGACCCTGAGGATATGCTGGTGGACATTTGGGCCCAAGCCCCTTCCCTTTTGTATAGTCTAGAACATGCCCACAGAACTTGTGGGCTGTGCACATGAGGGCACACAGAGTGTTCTAACAAGGACCCAATGACCATAGGTAGTCAGCACTTCATCTGGACCCCACACAAACACAGCCCACTGGCAAGGGCAAGAGCGTCTGGGACTCTCAGATGGGGTCCTGGAGAGTCATCAAAAGTAATAATAATCAGGTGCAGCATTACCTCCCTGGCTCACATTATAAGAGCTTCGGGATACTAGTAGTGCCTGGGTATCGGGCAGACTGAGTTAGCTTGCTGTTGCAATGGTCTTCGTCACACTGGGGAACCTTTGAAGTGTTCTTCATATCTGGCACAGCAAACACTGCGGCCACTTTAGCACTACTCCTGTCCCAGGAGTCCTTCTGGAAGGCATCTGCTGAGACAGTGGCGCCTTCACTGGGCCCTGCTCGAAAACAGGCACAGCTGCCACCTAAGCATGTAGCTGTCAACAACTGGCAACAGGATTTTGAAAAAGACGACGAGCTTCCAAAAATGCATCTATCATCACCACTGATGGGGAGGTGATGGACAGCAGGTGTGGTGCGCCCAGACCATGCAGAGACAGGCGCGGCTGGCACCGCTGTCACTCTGCGTCACCATGGCCAGCTGAACAACCCAGCTGCCAGTTGCCACTGTGCAAGGCATAAAACATACCCTCCAAGCAATCCCAGCAGCAGGACCGTGCTGGAGGCTGCATTATTAATTAGAGTAATGGCGCGTGGTCCTGTTACACGGCAGGATAATCGTGTTTAATTTGTGTATGTTTTAATTATGGCTTAAGCGGTGCCAAATTTGATCACAGTATCATCTTTTCAGTTCTGCTCTGCAAGCATGTTTGCATTAATTTGCATTTGAAACATAAGAAGCTGCTCTTCCTGGGGCAGTGCTTGCACACAGAGCCCCTTTCACAGGCCTCCCTCCCATCCCATCCCCACACTCCTCCCTCACTGCAAATGACAAGCAGGTCTCTACTGTGCTCCAAGAGCTTCCAGAGCCTAGAGGCTGGTCTCTTCTCGGAGGCACCCTAGAGCCTGAGCTGCCCTCCCTGCAGGAAGAACAATGGCTGCATTTAATGTGTTTAATTTACTGAGATTGGGCTTAGCTCATTGGCCTTTCATTGTTTTGGAGATGGATTTAATTAACCTCTGATGAATCTAGCCAGCCAGTGTGATGGCGTGAGACCCCAAGAGGCAGGGCTATCAAACGGGCCATATTCCCTGAAACACTGGGATCTCCTTCCCTGTCCAGGATGACAGGAGAGCTGAGGAGGCTCTGTTCTGGGTAGGGACCTAGTGTCCTAAAAAATAAAGCAAAGAGTCTAGGCTCTGTCAGACACTGAAAATCAACCTCCACTTTCACTTTAGGAGGGAAGCCACCAATGGATGACATACCAATGTGTTGGGTATCTCAGGTACCAGCTAGCCACAGGCCTGGGACAGCTTTCCCAGAGGACACCTTTCTACAGGGCATCCTGTGTTCTGTGTTCTGAGCAGCACACCTTTCTCCAGTGACCGAGTCTGTCTGTGACTGTTCTGATTTCTTACACTTCCCATTCTTTACTCTGTCTTCAGAAATATGAAAATCACTTGGAGGTGACCTGCCAGAAATAAGGGTATAGAAATTCTTAAGAGGATTTGGCCTGTTGGGAGAAGAGACTTGCCAGGTATCTATATGGAAGTTATTTCCGGCTGGCCAAATCCACAGAACCTGCTTCATATCCAGGCAGTGGGCAGCAACTCCACCCTGCACTATGTGTGGAGCAGCCTGGGGCCTCTAGCTGTGGTGCTGGTGGCCACCAACACCACTCAGAGTGTCCTGAGTGTCAACTGGAGTCTCCTGCTGTCTCCCCATCCTGCTAGGGCCCTGATGGTGCTCCCCAAGAGCAGCATCCAGTTTTCTTCCGCTCTCGTCTTCACCAGGCTGCCTGAGTTTGACAGCACCAACGGGTCCGAGGGGGCACAGCTTCCAGGAAAGCCATAAGCTCTGTACACTTTGGCCAAGTTCTCCTGGAACAATATCACCAACTCATTGGATCTTGCCACCCTGAGTACTGTTTTTCAAGGCCGCCCTGTAGATGATCCTACTGGAGCATTTGCCAATGGCAGCCTGACCTTCAAGGTTCAGGCTTTTGCTAGATCTGGCCAACCTGCTCAGCCCCCTTGCCTCCTGCACATAGCAGATGTCTGCCAGTAAGAAGTGGCCCTGGTTGGAGCTTCTCCTCATGGAAACCATTCCCTATTTGGTCTAGAGGTAGCCACCTTGGGACAGGGCCGACTGCCCTCAGTGAACGAACGGAACTCCGCCAATGATGAATATGCACCTGCTGTCTTTCAGCTGAACCAGCTGTTGTGGGCTCTTCTCCATCTGGCTTCATGCAATGGCTACCAGTGGCTTTCTCTGAGGAGGAGCAGGCCCGAGAACCAGCCCTCCCCTGCCAGGCTTCCACTCTTCGCTCCACCTTGGCATCTTCTCTCCCTCATTTACTAATTGTTCAAGCCTTCTTTGGGTCCCAGAACAACTTCTGTGCCTTCAATCTAACCGTTGGGGCTCCACGGGCCCTGGCTACTGGGACCAATACTACCTTCGTTGGTCAATGTTTCTGGGCGTGGGCTTCCCTCTGGTGGATGTCTTCTCTCCAGTAGTCCTTGGAATCATGGTGGTGGCCCTGGGAGCTCCAAGACTCATGTTCCTGGTGTGTGTGTGTGTGTGTGTGGGGGGGTGCCTATTTCTGCTGCTGTGCCACAAGCAGTGTTCTGAGTACCAGTCCATAAACTGAACCCACTCTCCGGAGGGAAGGGCAGAACCACATCTGCCCTGCTGTGCCTCAAGCTGTCGGAGGGTGGATGGTCAGTGTCGTGATCTGCTTTTCTGCAGAACCTCAGAAGCCAGCCTCAACCTACAGGGGGGCTCCCAGCAAGTTGTCCTTCCAAACTCACGGAGAGGCCACGCTCACAGGTCACCACACTCCTGTTTCCTGTGGATGAAACTTGAAGGCCTACATGAGTGACTGTTGGCTGCCCTAAGGAGCATAAAATAGACATTTTTTCCCCATTAAATAAAAAATGCTCCAGTAAGCCTTGTATGGCTGGCTACACAATTTCTGTGGGTCTTCAGGAGGTCCTAGGTGGGGTGGAGGCAGAAGAGTCCATGTAGTAGAGTGAGACAGTAGACAGAACAGTGGGCCTGGGGAGTGTGGCAGGACAGGCCTCTCAAGGCGGGCAGTGGGACCACATGCTACGGAAGTTTCATACTGGGCTGGTAACAAGGATACATGGTCTTAAATCCCTGATCTGAATGGGCTTTGTTTCACTAAATGAGTTTAACAACCCACACTAAAAAGTTGTTTTCTACATTTTTTACTGTTTGCTTACTTACATAATAAAGTATATTCAAAATATGATAATATGCTTTATTGGCTGGATGAAAAGCAGTGATCCATAAGTTTTAAAACCCCTCTAAGAATTTTATGCAGATCTAAAATATATTCATGTATTTATTGATCAAATAATCTGTGTAAGAACTACTGAGTCTCCTCCCACTCCTTTGTAAGTGTCAGACTAATAGTAGGGAGAAGTATCTCCAGGCTTCTAAAGTGGGAAGAGATGCCCACCAAGGTCAGTGATTGAGGGAAGAGCCAGTCATCAGGTGGTGTACCAGACTGCAAGTGCTCAGTGCCAATGACCTCAATGCCCTGTGGTGGGTACCTCCCTGAGGAGGATGCTTCCTTGGGCGTGTTACAGACACCAACGCTATCTTGTCCCATCTCAGTGGCTTTGAGAAGGAAACTTGAAAGGGTGCTGTTCACAAAAGTCCAGCATAATGATCCTGATAATGATCACTCACACCAATGCCAGTCGCCCTCGTGAGAAACACAGGCCAAGGGTGAGCATAAGGAAAACATCCCACAACAGACACATGGCCGAAACAGGCTCTCCTTAGGCAAGGCCCAGAGCCCATAGTGAGCATAGCATATATTCCTGTTCTATGTGCCATCTAACACCTGGAGGTGACTGGCACAAAGACAACAGGTGCTTCAAAGAGACTGAACACTGTGGGCACCTTGCTTGTGGCTGGAGAGACTCCTCCGCACCGTTGGGTCCTTTCCCCACTGCTGGAGACACTGCCTGCTCCTTCTGTGGGAATCTGCACAGCAGATCAGTGCTGCCCCCTGTCTTGAGTGGGACAGTGCCACAGGTGGAACGCTGCAAAGACCACTTGGGTCTCTGGCTGGAGACCTTGCACTGTGGACCACCCAGAACTGGGTTTCCACAATGAATAAAGATATTTTCTTTGTGGGTGAAGAAGCTGAATCCAAGTGCAGCATGATAGCAATGGGGACATTTTCTCAAATACAAAGGTCCTTGCATCTGTGTTAAAACTTCACCCAGGCCTGCCACAGGCTAGCCCAGACACTTGGCTCTGTTAAGCCTGGGAAAAATGAAACTAGAAATCTGGCTCCTTAGCTACCTGGATGCTCAGGGTCATGCTTCCTGGAAGGGATGGCACAGCAATGTCACTGCAGTAGTTAATGCCACCTGACAGCTTGGCATGAATAGGGACAATGTCCAGGAAAGGGGCCAGCAGTTTCTTCAGTGAGACTGCCACTGCAGCTGGAGCCTCACGCAGGAAACTTAGACAGAGCCCACTCTCAGAAGCCAGCCTCTCCTTGGAAACTTCTCTGAACAGTGCTTCTTTAAAATCACAAGACTGCAGGTGACTTGGGTGATGTTGCAGATGCATCAATCTGCCAGCAGGTGACATAAACTCGCCCTCCATGAGGCCAGTGCAGCCCAGTCAGAGCTCCAGACATATCTAACACCCAGCAGCTCTCCATACAGGGCACCAGTCCTCTGACAGACCAGAAGGCAATGCTGAGTGTTGGGTTCTGAGAACTCTGGCTGCTCACAAAGGTAACCATCCATCCATATCTCGAGAAAAGGCCCCATGGGCTGTGCAGCAAAGGTGAGATTTCCTGGTGCTTTCTTTAACTCCTCACAGATCATTCTCCATCATGCTCTAACCATAGCAAAGGAAAGGCAGCTGGAAGACAGGGTGTTTCCCACATACCACAGAGGGGTCCGCAGGAGTGCCTATTGCAGCCCCACTATCACTTGGCTTCCCAGTCTCCCTGCCTCGAACTCACCAAAGTAGCCAACATAGCTCTGGCTAGACACTAATAGGAAGCTATGTGGTGCAGGGCAAGCTGATGACCTCCTGGGCACTGACTAGCTTCATTTTGATGATAATCAAAGCTGTGCAACTCTGCCCAGGCACCACAAGGAGATATAGGGCTGACAGAGAAGCTAATGGCTCTGGTGAGTTCCTTCCTGGGTTTACACACAGGCTTACTATATGGAATATCCACATGTCCACTTACCCAAACAGTCTATCACAGAAACAAACCCTGAAGGACAGATTTGGAAGGTGCCCATTAGCTATTCTGAGTCTGTCCATACTGGCTTTCTCTCTGTGTTCCACCCTGAAGGACAAGTCTACTGTGAAGAAGTTTCTCTGAACTTTTCCCAATCACAAGCAGCTCTGGGTCTACTGGTGTTGGTCTTCTATGAGTCATTTATTCCATACTAGCCCCTCTACCTAAGAAGAGCTCCGGGAGAGGTAGGGAAACCACTGTGTGCAACAGAACTGCTGGCCTCCAGCAGCAAGTTGGCAACTCAGCTCAGAACTCAGGAACAAAAGAGTAGGGGTCTGGGAAATGAGTCTTCCAGCCTCTGGTTGCTACCTGGATGGAATGGGGACCTTCAGTGAAGATCCTGCCTTCTGGTATACTCTCAACAGCTTTGGACACAGTGAGAGAGATGTCTGTCCACAGGCAGGTCTTACTTATGCTCTTTTGCAGGCTCTGGCATCAGAATGAGAACGGACGCTACAAGCCAGCAGAAGGGTGCAACTGCCTAGGCCATAGGAGGAGCTGTTCCTTCCTCATCCACGGCTGGGTTAAGATGCACTGCTAGTTTGAAGAGACTGAAGTAGTAATCACTGAGCCCGTGTGGGTCTGAACTAGGTCCTCTGCAGATAGGTTATGCATGGCTAGGTTGTCCTTGTGACAATCCTAAGCATGGCAGCCCGGTTTATCTCTGATTCTTTTGCCTGCCCTCGTGACGACCCTTTTCCTCCTACTGGGTTGCCTTGTCCGGCCTTGATATAAGCATTTGTACCTTGTCTTATTGTTATGCCATGTTTGATTGATATCCCTGTGAGACCTGCTTTTTTTTTTTTTTTTTTTGAGAGGGTAGGGAACAGAGGAGGAATGGATTTGGTGGAGAGGAGAGGTGGGGTAGGTGAGAAGGGAAATTGTGGTCAGAATGTAAAGTATGAGCAAGGAGTTAAAAAAAATGTCCTGCTACCAGGAGCTACTGAACACCCAGGATCCTCTCCTTATTACTACCCGCTGAACATCCAGGGATAAAAATGGAATCCATTGAATATTCAGGGAAGCCCCTGAACCCACTGGTTATTGAACAGACCTCTAGCACTACAAAGTTCAAAATGTACCCCATGGGCCTGCCCTGATGAGGTACCCTCCGCTTAATTAAATACAGAAGGATTTTAATGGCACATCACTCATTTCTATCAACCAAAGGGAGACATCTGTTCAGCTCTGTCTTTAAAAAATAATTTTCTACTGAGTATGGAAGATTGATGTGTGATAATATTTGGAACGGAGACTACTAATGAGAAGACAGTAATGTGAGGTACTGCATGACTTCATGATGTTCTTAATGTGGCACCTATACATGGATTACCTAGTGTTGCCACATGCATTAAAGATCCTGGGCAGAGAGGACATGAAAGTTAAAAGGTGGCATATAGTTGCAAGAAACCAGGCACCCAGTTACCTATCTTAGAGCTCCGGATGCCAGCACTCATCTGGTGACAGACATGGACCTCATACAGAGAAATCTGGTCCTTAAACTAAGACCATAGGACTTGCTTCCCTTGGCAGGATACCCGAGCTGCATGGGTTTCTTCCAACTTCAGGCTGCATCACTTGTCTTGGGGCCAGAGTGTGCCAGCTGCAGTCACTCTAGGGACTCCAGGACCCTGGCACCCAGCCTGGAGCTCCCCCCACAGTAGTCAATAGCTTTGGAGTTCCCCAAACTAAGAGAGCCTCAATTAATCCCATTTAGTAGAACAACCAGTTTCCTGGCATTGGATGAGGACTCAGCAATGGAAATCCCAGTGGGACCCAGCCCAGAACCCAGCACTCCCCAGCTCTGCAGGCGTCAGAGTGGCAGGACACAGTGGTTTCCCCAGGCTATTTTCTGTGAGGGACACTGAGCCTACAGCATACAGAGATGCCTATTCTTAAGGCTAGTAATGGCTGACTGGCTGAACAGACACCACCACACCACACCACCCCCACCACAGCACAAATACTTCTCCATGAAGACGTTTTACCTAAAACATCAGCATCTGCGAGAATGGAGACACGGAAGTGGCCTAAACAGATCACATCTCTCTGCCACAATCTGCTCTGCCTCAAGGAAACTCAATGCCCGAGCCGAGGAGGAAACCCGTACTTACCTCTACGACAGACTTGGAATCCAGGCGGAAGTTGAAATCACCGAAGACAAAGTAGGAAACTTTCTCAAATCGCTGGTCGATGATTCTGGGAGGAGAAATGGAGACAGCGGTCACTGGTGCTGCATGCTGACCAGCCCAACTGGGTCTGGGCCAGCTACTCCACCATACTCCCAAGTGCTTCCTGCCGCAAAAAAACTATGATTGTTTCTTGCATTCCAAAACCTAGCACAAAGGCTACCATCGGCACACTGCAACCAAACAGCAGTCAACTGTTGTTGGCTGGCCAGGAGGATGTGGAAATGAGTAGTACAAACAGGACTAGACACTCAGTGAGAACTCAGAAGAGCCTGAGAAAATGGCGGAGATTTGTCCTGGGGTAGGTACGCTATGTCTGCATGTGGGACCCTATGGCCACAGCAGGACCCTGCCTCAGTTGCCCACACTTACCCTCCTTATCATGAGCTCTCTTAATGCTGCAATAGCTACATCCCACCCTGCCTCCAAGTCACACACAGAGGGGAAGCCCTGGAATTGTACATTGGCCAGCCCAGGCTGCTTTGCTGAAAACCTTTCCCACAGATTCTCTCCAATCACAATCACTTGATGAAGAGTTTTCCCCACCAATATATCCAAACACACAAACATCTGGCATAAGGACACATAGCAGCTTCCCTTACAGAGGGGCTCAGGCTTCCCAAAGGCCATAGCTGGTGGCAGCTGATCAACAGCTCTCCTGCTTCTGAGGCAGGGCAAGTGGTCCTGGTTTCTGATTTGAAAGTGAAATGAGGACCACTTACAGCACAGGATTCACTGAGCAGACACCAGTAAACAAAAGCGTGAGTTCTGTCTAGCAGCAGAGGACATCCAGTAGTTATTGCAGAACTCACTGGCCACCCCAGCCTTAGCCATGCTACCTGCTGTGACGAAGTCCAAGGTAGAACAAGAGACAGGTTCATGTTTAAAATAAAATAAAATAAAATAAAATAAAATAAAATAAATTTGATGGGCTGGGGAGATAGCTCACTGGGTGAAGGTGCTTGCTCTATAATCGTGAAGACCTGATGATTTTGAATCATCATGAGGTTGAATCGCCAGCATCTACTTAAAAGCCACTTGGCTGTGTGTGCACCTAGGTTGAGATGAGAAGAGTAAAGACAGGCAGACCTGAAAGCTTGCTTCCTGGCCAACCAGCCAAGCCGAAACTGCCAAATTCCAGTTCAGTGATGACTTTGTCTCAAGGTAGAGACTCCCAGAGGAAGACAGGCTACACCTTGTTCTGCCTTTCACGTGTGTGCTCAAATTCATCCAGGTATCACATAAAAACATGGCACACACATGAAGCAGAAAAGGAGGAGGAATGGAGAGAAGGGGAGGAAGAGGAGGAAAGGGGAAAGAGGGAGGAGGAGAAAAGTGAGGAGGGAGGGGAGAGCTGGTTACCAGGCAGCAGTCAGTCAGACCTTCTCAATCACACTGACTCAGGTATCCAGTGTACCAGGAAGCCTGAAGTGTCCTGCTATGGCATGGTTATTGCTACTCTGTTACAGGTGAGTTACGGTCAGCATGAGTACCAACAGGGGTGCAGCCTTGGGGGAAAGAGGTACCTAGAGCTGAACCCAAGTTGCAAGGGGTGCTAGAGGCCAGGAACCCTGGAGAGTAGCAGTTACTGAAGCCCTGTCCATTAGGAAGACTCATCGAGATGTGAAACACATGTGGCTTGCTGTCCCCTGGACTGCAATGAAAGCATGGAGGCGTTCAGACCCAGTTAGCTGGAGGAAGCCTCTGGGAGGGAGCCAAGTGCCTGTGAGGAAGGCAAGTGCTTCTGAGTGCTGCCAGGGCTTCTGAGGGATGGAGAACTCCACCCAAGGGCCCAGGCTGGGAAGAAGTCTTCTCTCCGGCCCTGTGCTTGGCCATCACTCTGGGCTCCCTCCTGAGGCCTGCTGCTGCTCCTACTGTCCCATCCACTCATGTTCTTCCCAGTGCTGTGTGGGACAATCTGCAAGGGACAGTCTCTGGTCTAGCTTTCCTACAAGGCTGACTGGTCTGTCATTAAATATTCCACACGCTTCCTACCTACCCTACCTCACATCACATGATACAGGTCAGCATGGGGATTTTTTGAGATACCTGTTTTCTGTAGATTTTAAAATAAACATCTACTTCTATATACCTTTGATTCATATGACTACCATATGGCTACTGGTAGTTGACAACTCAACTTGTTTCCAACATCTCCACTTTATTTCTGGAGTCCTAGACTATTATTCCTTACTGTGGCCAGTCTGCTCTCCTCTTGGGAGACAGGGGAGAGAGATGGCCAGACACTTGACATAGACAGCTTGGGGCCAGATACAGCTGTGAGATTCCCATGGCTTGGACATAGTGGACTCTCTGAAGATAGGTCTGGGCCTCTCCTCCCAAGCAGCTGGTCAGAGGCTCTCAATGGAGTCAGAGTTGGGCAGGTAGGTGGGCAGCCAGGTTATATGGCAGGGTCAGCTCCATTTCTCAGGGCATGTTCTATAGACCAGATAATTGTCAGACCTCTATGTTCACAGGCTGGGTGAGCAGTGAGAACTGGAGAATCCTAAAGAACACGGGGGAGGGAAATGCAATGGTAGGGGCTGAGCTGGGGGTTACAGCAGCTCTGGTGCCCACAATGCTGTGCCCAAGGCACAGTGCCATATATAAATACTTCACCGTGCTTCTTCTCATAAAAGACAAACAAATCAAAGCAGAGAAAAGCTCTAGGCTATGCTGGCTGCAAGAATGAACACTACCACATTTGGACAGAAACACTTTATATGTCTAGACATCTATAATTTTATCTTGTAATCCAGAAGCTCTACCATGAGAGAAAGCACAAGCACAGAGCCAGTGACATGATCTTGTGTTCATCAGCACTGATTTCTTGAGCCAAATACCTGTGCACTGCGTCTTCACTCTCAAGGGTTCTGTCTCTTCTACTATGGTGTACGTGAACCACTTCAAGCTCTGAGCTGAAAAGGAGCACATTGGCTTTCTCTGTAGTCAGAAAGCACTGAGCAGGCAGGCATTCAAAGGTTCCCAGAGGTTATGCTGAGGCCCCTTGGGAGGCCAATGGCACCCATAGGCCAGAGAGTATGGAACAGGCCAAAATGGAGCTCAGTGTAAGACATCATGGGAGAAGTGACTTTACAGGACACTCAGGTGAGTCTATGTGGACATGTGTGGGACAGGAGGAGCCAGGGCCTTGTTGTGTCTCATCGACTAGTGTGAGCATCAAACACAATGGACCGTGCTAAGTTTTGATGTAATGACAGCAAAGGTCTAGGAGGCGGCATGAAGGCGTGGTCTTAGAAACAGCCAACCAGGCTGGGTTTCACTAAGCCTTTAATCCCAGAACTCAGGAGGCACAAGCAGGTGTGAGTTTGAGGTCAGCCTGGTACAGAGCTAGATCTAGGACAGCCAGGGTCATACAAAGAAACCCTGTCTCAAAAACACAAAACAAAACAAAACAAAACGCAAAATAAAACAAACAAACAAACAAAAGGAATAGAAGAGGAAAGAAAAGAAACCATCAACTATAGAAGTGCGCACATACTTGGCTAATCAAAAGGCAGAATCCATGTTAAGGTAAATTAGTTTAAAAGCCTATTTCAGATTTAGGTTGAATGCACTAACTTTAGATTCGTGTGTGCAGTGAGAGAAGGCTGCATCTGGGGCCATTCCTCATAGGCGAGGTGCTGATGGGTCCTGGCTGGGTCCATGCTGGGGCTGTGATGACCGGGGAAGGCAATTTCACTGGCATGTCTTGATTCCTGTAAGACTATCATTAAAAACCTAAACTTTATCATGCTTTCCTGCCCTGCTCTTTTTGATATAATAGCCCAAGCCAATTAATAACAACACCCATCTCTGAAGGTCGCACAGAAGCAGCAAGATAAAGGGGCTGTCAGGGCTGAGGCAATCGCCTGAGTGCCAGGCCGGCGGCCCTCACAGCACTCACTTTTAATTTCTACATAGTGCCATTTGGACCAGAAAAAAAAGAGTTGTTTTAAAATTAATTACCTTGTCAGTAGCTATTATGATTAAAAAGTAGGTCCACATCAATATCATGTGCCTTATTCAGAAAGAGAATTACAAGAAGAGCCATAAAAATCAATTTTTTAGGCCTGGAAATGGTGTCCTTGTTTGACAGGTGATTCCAGGATATGACAGCCTCACCGGGGGAAGGGTGTCTTTTCTCTCTCTGGCCAGGGGCCTTGTTCTCCATCTGAGGACGTCACCTCCCATAATGTAGTGGGCTGCAGAGTTCTGGGGGAAAGTTGCAGTGAAAGCCACCCTTTCAGCTGTAGTCACTTCTATGGCATCTGCATCCAGAGGTATCTTGGACCCTCTGAGGGTCTCTATGGTCACTGAAGCCACAAAGAGCATCACTGTAACATCCTACAGTGTAAGAGATGAAACCTGCTGGTTTGCTTTTTCATCCCAAGGAGTCGCAGAGGTGTGAAAGGTGGATTTGGCCATGACTTGTCAGTCCTGTTACTGAAGTGTGTAGAACACACTGGTAAACTGGCTTCCTTCCCTTTTTAGTCTTAAACCAGTCGCTGGGACGGTAAGTCTTTTGGCATTATATTTTTACCTAACTATGGAGTCTATATAAACTTAGAGATCAACCAAAGTTGGTTCTGTCCTCAACTATGGGACAGATCATGTTTGCTGATCAAATAATCTTAAGTGGCCAAAATTACTGATGATACAAAATGGCTAAATTACCCAAAATATTTGAGGGTGGTTTAATTTCCTAAGTTTCTCCTCTCCATAAGTCATCTAGTAACCAGCTTCTCACAGGTGTGCTTCATCCACTGAACAAAAGTAAAATCATCCAGGAAAATAAATGGCATGACCACCTGAAACTCCAAAGTTTCACCCAACCCCTAGGGGACAAGATTTATCCCCATGAGGCCTGAAACCCTGGGGACCCTCAATTCAGAGGGTCTGACTGAAATATGAGAGAGAACACTTCAGAGGCAAAGAGGCAAAACCCCGGCAGTAGTAGGTCCTCAGAACACCTGGCATGGCTTGGGGTAGCTCACAGGACCTCAGGTCTGGTCCTAGCGACCACAGCACTCCTCTCTGACTGGGTCCCCAAGCACAGCAACCTCACAACATGGACACCTTTCTATCTTGCCACCCCATCCCATTCCTCCAGCAGCTGCCATCACATCCAGGGTACTCTGAGGCTCCTGCCGCATAACACCATACAGGCCTGCTTCAAGCGGCAGAACACTGACAATCTGGACCACGTGGTTCTAGTGCGTGAGCTACCATCTCAACCCTGGCCTATGAAAACTGATTCCCTCCTGAATGGAAGCCCCTGTCTTAGCAGGATTCTGGTCCAAACTTGGTCCATGAATTCCTTCTAGGGAATGACCCAGGGTCACTACATTGGAGAAGGGGCCTTTAAGAAGGCCATGGAGGTTAAGAAGGCCAGAGGGGACCTGAAATGACAGGAAGAAGCTCCAGAGATGTTGGCTCTCTACCATGCAAGGACACAGTGCCCATAAGCCATTTTTAGGGCCTGGCCTGCTGCCCTCAGCTTGAACTTCAGCCTCCAGAATCACAGGGAATAAGTCTCAGCTGAGTCCCTTGTCTGAAGCCTTTTGCTGCATCCAGAGCTCCCTGGGACAGTATCCATCCCTTGGGTATTAGCTGTGGACAAAAGGACAGGTAGTAAAGACATGGAACATTGCCTAGACTCTATAAGCTACGGGCCAAGGCTCCTTGTAACTTGGACTCCACCTACTTTCCCAGCATTCCAGTTAAGACTGAAATCATTGGTGGAATTTTGAGAGATTGGGTTCTTTCCTTTGGATAGGGCTTGGTTTCCCTCCCGTTGGCAATGTGCTGGACATTCACTGTGTGCTAGGGGCATCCTAGGTCATACCCGCATTAGTTTTTCCCAACCTTGTCAAAGCCAGGCTCCCTGAGGATGCACGTCCTACTTTGAAATAGTATCTCAGCTGCTGGGAGAACTCTGTGCCCACTGTGTACCCGTAGCATGAGGATTATGAACCTCACATTTGCACCTCTGGCTAGAGGGCTGGCCTCTTTCTAGCACTCACCATTCCTATTTGCTTTTGAAGCATAAGATCTAGATACTGAGTGTACTCCCCTCACCTATCCACCCCTGCAACACCAAGACACCTCCACTGGCTACACAGAAGCCACAGCCTCCTGCCAATGCTTTCTTTCTTAGGCATCATCTGGCAGGGAAAAACCACAGCAGAGATCTCCAGAAACTGAGGCCCCGCAAGTGTCAGACGCCCGTGAGCACTCGAAGCAATGCTCAGCTTCACCAGCTGCAGCGGAAGAAAAACTGTGCTGCCTCCCCAAGACTGGCCACAAGTGGGTATGTGGGGAAGGCATCTTTTAATAGATTCTGAGACCCTCTAAAGGGAGGTTCAACAAGAATACAATGAGGCTCCACCAAGAAACAGTTGATGGGACACCACCAGAGCAGACACAATGCTGAAGATGGAAGTTGAAGATCAGGAAGCCATTTCACAGCATTCTTCAAGCATGGCGACTGACACTTGCACATACAGAACACAAACCAAAACTACCACGTGTGATAACCTAAGCCTGAGGCATGGAAAATAAAAAGATGTGCGCTCTTGTCAGACAGAAGCAGCGAAGCATGTGATGGAATGCAGACACTGCATCCAGGTAGCACTGTGCAGCCACAGAGGCTCAGGACACAGACACAGGGCACCAACGGTCCCTTACTTGGTTTTATGTTTCAGAAGAGGGAAGAGGAGGGCACCATGCACATGCCAATCCCTGAGTAGAGCTGGGTGCTTTTCCATCATAGCTCTACATGCTTTTGGGTGCCTGACTCCGTTTTGTCAAATGAAGGACACCCTGCAAACTTCGTCAATCACCTGAGACACTAGCTTCACAGACTCAGCTCACTAACTGCAACTGGCCTGGACATGTTCTAGCCTCCATGCTCCCAATGGAACTCATGGCAACGCTGGCACAGGCCTTGGGGTTTCAGGCTGATGATTCACACAGCAAGCCTTACGCACGATGGGAACTCTGCTGTGTAGAGTGAGCGCCGGACAGTGGGTTCCCTGAGGCCTCTCTATAGGCACAGACCACAGAGACACCTGCACTCCTTCACCAGGGCAGTGGGCAGTAAATGAGGTGCCGGCCACAGCAGAGCACTCTGGAGTGACCTAGATCCTTAGCAGGGAGCTCGCCTTTGCCTAGAGACGCAGTGCTTTTCTTCTGCTCACTGAACAGCAAGGCGAGTTCTGGGAACGGCCTAAAGAGAAACATTTAGATTGGAGGGGTCTTTGAGCAGCCTGACAGCTGACAGATGACCATCCATAAAGCGACAAAGAGGGGCTGTGTGGCAGCCGGCGTCACATAGCCTCTCCCTGGGAAACTAATTGCTCCGGATTGTCCAGAGGAACATTATTTTTCTGGCAATCATTTCCTTTGAATGCCCAAAATGAGCATGAAACAACTCTTTTCACTGGACATAAAAGTTAAATGTCCCAATGTTGATCAAATTAACTTCAGCACTGTGACAATGGACTGTGTTTGTGAGAAAATAATGGGGGGACAGAGGGGTGCTTTATGCCAGGGCTTCACAGTTGTAATGTAAAAATGTCTCTGTTGAACTAGCTAGGCCACATTTCAAAGAGTACACTGAAGGCTCCTGTCACTTGGCAGAAAAAAAATCTCATCTCATGGGCCGAGCACTCAGGAAGGTTTCAGGGCATGCTCACAGTTGCTACCTCAGGGTCCTGGTTTAGTCACCCCAGATGCCCCCAAAGGGCTAACCTTGTGTCAAGAAGAGAGCACATCAGTGACCAGTGCAGGCACCTCCTGGAGCCATAGGAGGGTGGAGGCCTCTCAGCATCCCTAGGCTCTAGCACAGATGCCTCCAACTTCCTGGTCCTCTGGACCTGCCTGAATTTATCAGAGCCTGGCACACTCTTTACAACCTATGGGTTTTCTTTTAAAATCTTTCATTAATAATGTATTGTAGTACATGTCTTTAATCCAAGCACCCAGATGGCAGAAGAAGACAGAACTTTGAACTCAGATATTCAAAGCCAGCCTGATCTACAAAGCAAGTTTAGACTGCTAGGGTTAACACTGTAAGATGCTGTCTCAGGACAAAATAACCCCTCCACACACATACATACATTTGTGCACATACATGACTTTAAGCTAAAGAGTAGGCTCAGTGGTTAAGGATATGTGTTGCTCTTACAGAGGACCTGGGTTTGGTATCCAGAATCCATATGGTGGCTCACAGTCCCAGGAAAGCCAATGTTCTCTTTGGCCTCCAAGAGTACCAGGCACATATGTGATATACATTTGGGCAAAGCATTCATACACATAAATAATAAAATAAAGTCTTTCATAACTAAATATTCAAAGCTAAAACTTCATAAAGTACACAAACACAGAAACATTACCATCTGATACAATTAGTGTTGGCTAGCCCAGCAAGGCATGGTGGCTCAAAAGAGTTCAGGCAGCAGAGGCAGGAGAACTGCTGTGAGTACCAGGCCAGCCTAGGTTACAGAGTAAGTTCCTTTCTAAAACAACAACAACAATAACAAAAAAGAAAGAAAGAGAGAGAGAGAGAGAGAGAGAGAGAGAGAGAGAGAGAGAGAGAGAAAGAAGAAGAAAATAAAGAAGATAAACAATACAAAGCAAACCTACAAAGAAAAAGAAAGAATGTGAAGCCGGGCAGTCCTTCAGTGAGGTCTCAGCAGAGGCTCAGGAGAGCTGTCAGAATTGACCCTTGGACTTGTTTCTTTATAACTTCTATTAAAATAATCTTAGATTTGGAGAAAAGTTATGACATACTGGTGCCTCTTGGTTTTAATACCATCTTTCTTTCTGTTTTGTGGACAGGAATGCAAGACTGTTCATCCCTGAGTCTAATGCTCCCACTTCTCATCTCAGACCAAGACAGGGACCTACAGGCTGGACAGGGAGATTAAACCGAGCAGCCAGCCTCTCTATCCCAGCCTCCTCACTGTCTCCTGCAGCTCAGTGGGGCCTGCAGACAATGCTCACACGGTTCCCAGTGCTGCTGTGAATACAGCGCTGTTGGTGGCGGTGTCCATTCAAAGGCCAGTACAGCATTGTCCTCCCCAATCAGCACAGTAGAATGCAGTCTGCTGGTGGCTGCCAAAAGGTTAGCCTCCCGATGAAAGGGCGGGCCATTATTCACCACTCCTGCAGAGTGCCCCTTTGTGCCCAGCAGCCCAGCCCTACACTGCGGAGGTCCGGATCTGCGGCTGGCTGAGCTCGCCACAGAAGCCATTCATTGGAATGCAAAGATGCACAAAAGTGGCCCCCAGACCCAGAGGCTGCTTTTTTGGAGGCTGGAGGCATGGTGGTGTAGGGCAATGACATATTCTAATGCCTTACCACACTGACAAGCTGACCATGGTCACCAGGACTGATGGACATTTGGTCTCTCTCTCAGCTCCCAGCTCCCTGGGAGGTCCCAGAGAAAGGGCCATGGAGCAAACAGCAGGAAGCACCATACAGACAAGGCCGTTGCTGCTGGCTGCTGATTCACTAGCCTAGGAAGGCGGCCCCATGGAGGAACACACCACAACCACAGGTGTACCTGTCAGAGGCACCTACCCAAGACTCTGGCAATCTCCTTGAAATTGAGACATGATCCTGAGGTAAGACATTAGAGTTGAGTGCTATCCTTGGGGTCTGGTCTTGATGGGGGCAGCAGCAGCCATTTTTCTATTCCAGGAGCTAGTGAGTAACATTGCCATGGTGCCTCCACACAAACATAGCTAAGCAGGGCGCATAGCAGAGGTACGGTACTTGAAAGCAGAGCTGGTTAAGTGTCAGGGGTCAGCAAGAATGATTTGAGGATACCAAAGGATGAAGGTGCCTGGGTTCATAGACCTTGTGGGGAAGACAGGCATGGACAGGAATTAGACATTTTGTTGGGGCAAAGCACCTGAACCCATTTCTAATTGCCTGAGCTGTATCCCACAGTAGATGTTGAGTGAGGCTTCAGGCTTGGTATAGTACCTGCACAGGCATTAACCTCAGATGAAAGAATGACTGCATACAGATTTGCAAGACAAGCCCCAGACTGGGGCAACAACAGGGGAAGCATCAGACCCATTTCCCATAGCTAAGGTTCTTCTTCAGGGACCAAGATGACACCCCCTCTTACATTAGAGGCTGGGAGAAGTCAACAAAGGAAAGGAACCAGTGGAAGGACCTTAGGCTGATTTCTCTGTGTGATGGCATGGCCTCCAGAGATCACCAGCCTGGTCCTTGTTTGATCATGGCACAGGAGTGAGACTCTGTCTTTTGACTCCTTGTATAGAGCATTGCTTCAGAGGCATATGAAGGAGGAGCTCATAGACTAAGCTTACTAATTGTCATTGCAGGGAGACATGGTAGGGGAGTTAGTGGTTCCAGCCCCACCCTCCAGTGGCACCATGGTCCAGAGGACCCAGCTTTGTCTCTTATTTTAGAGGCACATTGATCTATGGCACAGACAAGCATGTACGAATTTGTCCTGTACAAGCCCCACAACACATGTGTGCATTCACATGCACAAACATGTTCACACTCACCCAAACACTGAACACACACACACACACACACACACACACACACACACACACACACACAGCTACTTCACAAGGCTTAAGGAGGAGATAGGCCTTATGCTCAAGGCTTGTGTAAAGACTTCCCTAGCAGCTGTTCTTTGGTATCTCATCTGATGCTAGGGACCCTCAAGGCACCTCCCTAGGTCACTGGTGATGTTGGGGCAAAACTGGTATACTCCCTAGGACCTCTTTTCATGAGACTCTGCTAGTTCTGCCATCAAGAATTTGATGGTATAAGAACAACATTCTATATATCAAGAAGTGGCTCCATGAGTACCTTGGGTAGACTGCTTTTCCTTCTGGTGCAAAACATCTTCCAAGAAGCTGGTACAGGCTCAGAGAACACCCTGCTCCTTGCCACTCTTCTCTTCCTGACTGAGTTAAGGCTTGGCACATCCCAACCAGTGTCTCCTTTTTCAGTGACACAGCAATGATATGACTGTCCCAAGGGCAGTTGGTGATTTGGAGATTGCAGAATCCTCTGCTCAGCATAACACATAGACTCATAGATGGCCACTTCTTCAAGAGAACAGACAGGACATGCTCTAGGGAAGTGTGGGGGATGGGAGAGCATAAGGAGAGGCTAGGTATAGGCTGGAGGGAGGCTAAGATCTGAGTGGAGGTCAGGATGGGCTGAGGAAAGGAGACTAAAGCCAAACCAGACATAACTCCACATACTCTCTCTCCTCTGAACTCAATATGTTGCCCTGCTCTGGCTTGTTACCAGGCCTCTAGGGAACAGTGTAAGGATCAGGAGGAACCAAGACCATTTGCCCAGGTCTGTGGCAAGTGACTGTAGTTAACCAGAGTTGATCCTTCCCTGTCATATGGCAAGAGGATCAACTTGAAGACTACAAGGAAGGATCAAAGTCTGGCTTCAGAGAATGCCTGACTGTAAGTCAGATAAACACTGGTCCAGATTCATCCTATCAGTCAGGGCTACCATCTTCTCTGGATGACAGTCTATTAGTCCTGACCCATTCAAGATCACACAGGTCACCACACACAGAGGAGCCTGTAGTCAGGGCAGGTGGGAGCCCCAGCAGAAGGTGGGCAGTTTCCAGCCCTGACAGCCATTAAGGCTACCACCCCTTTGCCAGGGATCATCCTTTGCCCAGGAAGCACACCCAGGCCAGCTGGACAGGAAAGAGACAAAGGCAGGAAGAAGGCAACACATGATGATCTGGGCAGCAGAGCTTCCTTGAGTTGATCGAAGCTCAACACCCTCAACACCCCCAGGCACTCTGGACAGGGACTATGGGAAGGATGCTGCCTGTGGCCAGCAGAGCAGCCAGGGGTATCCATTTTTGAGTTCACAACTAAACACAGCCATGACAATTCTGTGATGCCATCTGTCAATCTGCAGCTCTGCACACACACCAATAGAACACAGAAGGGAAGAGAAGCGCCTATTCTCTCCCCAAGCCAGAAGGCATGAGACCTTCAGGTATAGCTCCAATAAATCACCACAAAGATAGGTACTCTGGCTAAGTGATCAAGAACTGCTTTTCTTAAAAGAAAAAGATAGTATTATAGAACTTCCTGTAAGCTGTAAACCCAGAGGCTGCTCATCCAGTGGGTGCTGTTGGGGATTTTACATCCTTTACAGGCTGACACTCCCAAGGCCACTGTCAAACACAAACCATGAAGAGCCTCAGAGCAGCCATAGTCATTTTTAGGAGTAGCTAGGGTACAACACCTACCTGTCCAGCACATAGCCCAGAGCCTTGTGCCTGACACCGGAGTACACTGAGGGGCTTGTCTCCCAGGCCACTAAGTTGGATGCATCATGAAAAAGATGAATGTTCACCAAGTCGAAGGCACTGTAATGAGCAAAGAAAGGGGCCTGTTAACCAAGAGCTACAACTTCAGGTTACACTGAACAGAGCTATGCCTCTCTTTATCCCACTCTCTTCCTCAGTTTAGGATCAAAGTCCTGAGCACCTATCCTTTGCCACTCCAGAGTGAACTACAGCATTGCCTCCCCAAAGCCAGAAGGCATGAAACCATCAGTTATAGCACCAATAAATCATCACAAAGATAGGTACTCTGGCTAAGTGAACAAGAACTTTTTTCTCTTTTCTTTCCTTTCTCTTTTCTTTCCTTTCTCTTTTCTTTCCTTTCTTTCCTTTCTTTCTCTCTTTCTCTCTTTCTCTCTTTCTCTCTTTCTTTCTTTCTCTCTTTCTTTCTTTCTTTTTGAAACAGGGTTTCTCTGTGTAGCCTTGGCTGTCCTGGAACTCACTCTGTAGACCAGGCTGGCCTCAAACTTAGAAATTCGCCTGCCTCTGCCTCCCAAGTACTGGGATTAAAGGCGTGTGCCACCATGCCCGGCAAGAACTGTTTTTCTTAAAAGAGAAAAATAGTATTAATAGAACTTCCTGTAAGCTGTCGACCCAGCTCAAGGAGAAGGATGCTTCTCTCTGAGTCTCTGTTCATAAGAGCCCACACTGCAGGAGATGAACTACAGTTGGGAACCGTGTAAAAGAGGGACATGAAACAGGTAGAAAAACAGTCCTTCCACTGCCTCTGAACATGCAGCCTGAGGGGCCTCATGCAGATAGACTTGAAGAGGCAAGAGTGTGGTCTGCATCAGCCTTTCCCATGCACTATGAAGACCCTAGCTATGTCCAACTAGCATGTACCATCTGCTTTGCCAAGTGACAGCTTCATACCATCCCAAAGGCACACACTGCCATGCCACATCTTCTACAGGGTGCTGGAACTGCACCTCATCATTTCTCTTCAGCAGCAATGTGAAGGAGAGCCCAATAACCCAGCCACTAGCTCTGTGCCCTAAATGACCCTTCCATACTACATTGGGAGAAGTTGGTTCCTGAGACCAAGGACAAAGAGCAGCATGGATGGATGGCCACCTCCTGGAATGGGTTATGAGAGACTGTAGCTCTATCTTAGGAACCCTCTGTTCTTCTCTTCCATGTCCATTCTAGATCTTGTCCTGAACAGCTCTAGGGGTCTGGGCCAGTACCGTAGCTGAACTACAGAGACCAGAGCTTAGTCAGTTCTGTTTCGGGAGCTGAAAAGTAAGCCACATGTTTCTGCAGTTTTCGGTAGACAAGGTGGGTATTACTATGGAGAATGCTCATCCAAAGGAAGAATAGGCTGGGACCAGTGAGTGGAGCTAGGAGGCCTATACCAAATAACATCAACTTGCCAGGCCGTCTTTGCAGAGCTTAACTTTGTGGCCTGGGACCTAATGGGAAGCCTTCCTACCAGTCTAATTGTGCAGTGGGCTCTGGAACACACAGGTTCCACTTGAGGATGGACAAGAGGTCTACCTGCATTCCTTTGCGCTGAATGCCTGAATATCCAACTTACAAGAAACAGGAGACGACACTGTGCCCCATGGCGTTAGCCATCAGCCAAAAGAAGAGTAATGGGGCATTTGGAGCAGCCATGTTCCTGTTCAAAGAGACTTGATTCTGGAGCATGTTTGTCACATTCAAAATTATGGAGAGGAGAAAGTCAATCAGATGCCATGTAACATACCAGTCAGCAATGCACCACCTCGTCCTGATGAAGCCTTTTCTTGACCATTTGCACTGAAAAGTAAAGGTTACAGTGTGAGCAACACAGAGAAATGGAAAGCCACATGGTTCGTCTGTGCTCAATGAACAGCTAAGAGACATTCCTTACTTTGCTTGTTTGCTTGTTTTGGGGACAATGCCTTGCTACACAATCTAGGCTGGCCTCAAACTCATGATTCTCCTAACTCCAGATGCCAATCTCAGCAGTGGCATAGCATGCAGTGTTTATGCACATATGGGACAGCTACTAGGCAGAGCAGGTGCCACATACTCAATGTCCCCTAAATCCTGAAGTTGACAGCCAACCTCGAATATGATGGGGCTAAGATGTAGGGGCTCTGAATGGAGATCCTGTCACCAGGGCCAGGCCTTCTTGCACAGGGGTTTGATGAAGGGGGTCTGAGTCTTCTCATCTTCTCCCTCCTTTCTGCCACACTGGAGCTTCATTTGGGCTTGTGGAGGACAGGCAGCCAAACACTACCTTGAAAGAGGATACAGCCCTTACCAGATGCTCGGCTAGCTCCTGGATCCTGCACTGACTAGGTATTCAAAACTGGGAAAATAACTTCTTGTGATTAACACACCATCTAGTTCTCGGGCTAGAACTGCTAACTGAAGGCTAGATTAGAAAGGGGATGGTCACATCTACCCTGTGTTCTCTACAAACAAACAAACAAACAAACAAATAAACAACCACTATTCAGTGTTGGGAAAACGCCTGCTTGGTCCTGAAATGATGAAAAAGTAAGAAAAGCAGAGAAAGTGTGGGAAGGGGAGAGAAAAAGAGAGGAGAAGAAGCTGGTCCTTGCTCTTGATTACAACAGCTTCAGATACACTGCATGTACTGCTGAGCCTCGCCAACTTCTGATCCCAGTGTTGCTGCAACAGCACTAACCAAGACTGCTCATGCGCGCACACAAGGGGGCTAGGCACATGAAACAGTCTGCTGACATTAGTCCTGCCCGTGGGACAATGACCTTTCCAGCACTCAGGGTATATGAATGAAAGATGTGAACTTTAATTTTAATTTATACAGCTCCACAGAAGAAAGCCACTTCTTGGCCTCTCAGCGTTGGGAGCAGGGGTCCTATGGGCAAGGAGCAGTGCCTCGTGCATCCCCCCCAGCTCACAAAGGGGAGGTAGGAACAAGAGTCTTACCTCCCTAAGGAGAATGTCCACAGGGTGGGGACCCCCTACAGTGTCTGGTACTTTGTTCACACTTCATTTCTTGTACTTTGTTCGTTGTCATGACATGGCTTCTGCTTCTCTATCAGTACTGGAACTTCCCTGGGAGTCCTCTCAGATATCCCGTTGTTGCCCTGTGTCATGGGGATCCTGTCGTTTTTGATCTGTAGGACTGGCCCCTTTGGGTACTCCAGTAGTTCACTGATGGGGTAAATGTTGTGGTGAGCCAATTCAAAGCCTGGATCTGAGCTGGTCAGCCCAGCAGCTCTCCCACTCTCATGCTCTTGGCCAGCTAACCAGCAAGCCCAGTTTCCAGGGCCAGTTCTACCCTTCTGCCCAGGTGCAGGGCTGCTCTCCCAAGTCTTGCAGCCAGTGAGGGACAGGGACAGTTTTCTCACTCTCATGACCCACCCACCACAGATGGCAAGGGATGCGGGAAGGGGTCGAGGGCATCTCTACCTCATTCATACCACTACCCAGCAGACAAGAGGCAAGGCTGGCTCTCCCACATTAATGCCCTCAAGCCAGCTCACCCACAACCCCCATATCTAGAGCCATTTCTACTGTGCTGCAGCAGGTGAGGGGCAGGGCCAGCTCTCCTGCTGCTTAGGTGGCAAAGGTCGTAGGGAGACCCATTTCTAATCCAGAGCTTCTGAAGTGAGAAGCTCCGGCCTTAATCTGGACTACTCCCTCTGCTGCAGCCTAAATAAAGAACATGGAAGAAGAAAGCTTGATCTCTTTGCCTGCTTGCTCTCACTCTCACTAGCAAGCCCATTCCTTCACTGGCACTAGAGCTTACTTCTCTGTGGACTAAACAACTACTGAATTCTTAGGCCTTCTGTTAGTAGATAGCCATTGTTGGACTAAATGGACCACAGCCTGTAAACCATTCTAATAAAGTCCCTTTATAGATAGATGATAGATAGATACAAAGATAGAGATAGATAGATACATAGATAGATAGATAGACGGATATTTATTCTGTAACTTCTATTCCCCTAGAGAACCCTGACTAATATAGTTAACATCACATCTAAAATAGAATCTACACTGGATGTCCTTGTAGTACAAAGGTACTGGGCTACCTCTCCTGATCCCAGGCATCAGCCCATGTGGTCCTGTACTCACTGCACCCCAGTACCGTGACAATTCATGTATGGAGTACAGTGTGGCTCCCTCTACAGGCAGGCATGGCTCTGTGAGACCAGCCTACACTTAAGGTCCAGTACACACAGACTCACAGAATGCAGAGTTGTCCACAACACTGAGTAGTGTGCTCCACAGGGAGGAGCAGCCATCCTGTGATCACCCTCCCCTTCCTAAAAGTTCTTCCAGAGAGGCAGCAAGCACATTCCACCTGCAGTCACTTTGCCTAGAATTACTCAGTGGGTAAGAGTTTCACTGCCATTGCAAATAGAAGGCATTTGTGAATTTAGGGCCAGAAATTATTTTCTCCTCAGTTTTCAAATGTGTGTAAATTAGGGTACACAGTACAGTGTGCATCCTGAATAAACAAATGCATATATTGTTTTTAAAAATTAAATTTCCATAATAGAGCACTGATTTCAACATCAATTACTAATTAAATACACAATAAAATGAGCAATTTCTTTTCTAACAAATGTTGGTAATAACTGTAATTAGGAGTCTAGCTAGATGTGAGACTTTCCCTAAGTTCCAGGTGAATCTCAAGAAATATACCAGTTAATATTCGTATAACCCCGCAGTTTGGTAAAATATTTACAGAAAACATATTGCTTCTGAGGCACACGCATCAATACAACTCTGACCACTGAGACCTCATTTCCAACATTGTGACAGAATAGCACCCAGGGCTACATTCCCACAGCTGACACCCCCAGTGTATAACCTCAGTGTATAACCCTTGGTCTAGACTGGGACACATCTCTGTCCTCCCAGGGGCCAGCAAGCCCTACTTAGCTGCTTTAAAAGACAGTCCTCCTTCAGCATCCCATACACCCTTCAGTGACCTGAAAGGTCTGCACAACAAACCAGGAGGAAAAAAGCCCCAAACTTCCTCAGACGGCCAGGAGCCTGGAGAAGGGAAGAGAACTGGGATCTATGTTCCTGCTCCTGGACCAAGGTTCCAGCTTTCTGACAACTCATTCCCTTTTATGGTCAAGCATAAACATGGGTAGTCACTACACGGGACTAGCCAACATTATGTGCCCCACCCCTATCAGCAGACCATTGGGTGCCTTTCTGACAAGGAGACTCTTTAGTGGGGCCTCCCTGACTACCCTCTATGTATGGCACACACAAATACATGCAAAGGAACTAACACATGCACATGTAAACAGATATGCACATTTGTATTTGTTGTACAGGACAAATATTACTTACAGTTGTAAGTAGTAATTCTACTTACAGTTGTTTTTGTTGTGAGGGAAAGGAAGGCCCACACAGACAGGCATAGGGGCAGGAGCCCAGCCCATAATAAAGGCCTTGGGAGGCCTCAAAGCACCTACCTATAAAGCTGTCACCTGGCCATTGCAGATAGGAGGCGGGGTTCAACTCTGATAGGTCACTTCTAGCGTGCCATATTCCTTCCTAACCACCTTCTGAACCCTTCACTTATGATCTCTGAGCTGATAGGAATGGCACGTATCTCATATCCCTGGGTGGTGGTACCCAGGTCCTCACAGGGTTTCTCCCTCTTAAGAGGAGCCATGGCCATAGAAAGGCAACCCACACAGGCCCAGGAAAGCAGCACAGCGCTCACCTCGTGCGGCCCCTGCTCAGTCCCCTGTTAATAGGGTTCCTTGAGCCAGCAGATGGATTGCGAATCCAGGCAGCTTCATCTACTGAGAGAGCATAAATCGCAACGGAGAAAAGAGAGGCTGTGGGAGGTTATCACCAAGCAGCCCCACTGAGGAAGGCCTGCTTGGAGCATTAGTGGAATTAATTCATCTTTCATGGGCACATGCAGCAGGGCCTGTGATCTATGGTAACAACCAATTTCTCACCACGGCCAAGAGGAAAAAAATGACTCGGTCCGATCGACTACACAAATCTGCTTTTTAAAAATGGCCTCGCGTTATCTGGAGTGTTGCTCCCAGAGGCGTCATTTGAAATTCATACTGAGCCAGAAGCACCCATAAATCAGCAGAGAAAGTTTTGTTAGTTTTAGAAGCAGAGGGCCGTCATTATTTGGAATTGCATTATGCCTCCATCACAGTAATTACATTTAGATTATCCTTAAGTGATGGCAATAAAAGAAAGAGAGATCAGTCTTCAACTAATTCTCTCCCCTAAATGTGCTGGGTGCAATGACGGCCTGGCAGAAGGCATTAAGGGGCAAGCCTGGGCGGGGATACTGAGGCTGTGGACAGAGCTGTTGCTGGTGACTTCTGTACTAAAGCCCCAGGCCCTACCTTAATGGAACACAGCAGCTCTGACAGAACTGACTGAGAACATAGGAGTTTGTAGCTTTAAAGTAAGCTTTTGTTGCTGTTAATTATTGTGGTGCCATGGCACAGCTCATGACATAAGGTTGAGTTCATGGAGTGCCAAGACACCCACCAGTTGAGCACTCATGCTCCTCAAAGGCCCAGGAGCTCTGTGGGCCAGCTGATAGGGTTCCAGTTCTGAAATTCACGGGTGATTCGGGAATAAGACAACAGGGAGGCTGCACGTGGCTGTGGGGGATGAGGGCTGACCCCTGGGGGTTCTTGTGGGGACACTACACGTCTGCTGCTCTGTGTAGAGGTATGAAAGATGCACAGGGCAACTATACCCACAGGAACTAAAACACAGAGCACAGTGGGGGGCTCATCAAAGCACCAGGAACATTTGGGGCTTTTAGAGAGGGGACAGACACTATCCTCAGGAGTGAATACAGTCGGTACAGTCACATCTGAGACCAGGGAGTGTATACAGTCATTGCTTTGCTAACATTGGATGGGACACACATGTCTGTCTCCTTGGCTCAGTATTGAGATAGTTTAAAGAAGTATTTAAATGGGGGGTAAAGAGATGCATGGTGGGGAGCTGCCTCAAGCACTGACTCTCCGGGGAGTTGGCACATGCACCATGCTTGCCTATGCCCAACTCTCAGTACACTCGCCCTGCCCTGCAAGGAAACAACTCAAGCCAGAGCACAGCCAGCCCTGGCTTCCAGGTCCACCCTAAACTGCTCCAGCACCAATCATTTCTACCTGGGCCCTCATGCTCTGGCCAATTTTGAATGAGAAATAGCACAGTCAGAGAGAGCCTCAAAGATACCTCTGGGGTAACTGGGATCAGTCCTAAGCAAGCAGAAGCCCAAACTGAGCAGAAACTAGACTCTAAAGCTGACTTGCTGGCACATGGCTTTTCCGTGGGAACAACAATGTCCATGGGGTCCTTCTGTGGGGATCAACAACATTCCAATTCAGTTGTCATTACATATGAACCACAGAAGGCTGGAACCTTCCCTGCTGCCCTCCTAAGGGTGGAGACTCTTAGGAGGCATGAAGCAAAAGGGCCAAAAAAACTGAGCCAGGGTAGACCTGAGCCAGCAGAGGAAAGAGATGAACCATCCTTGGCCTGGGGACAATGGATGGGGAAGCCAAGCCACAAGCTGACAAGAGGCAGCCAGGATCCCTTCATTCAAGGCACAATTACAATGCAAGTTAATGAAGTTGGGACCTTGCTTAAAAATAAACAAAAAAATCAAACAAACAAACAGCCCTAGCTCTGAGCAAGTGAACTACGACATAGTACAGTTACCTATGAGAGGGAACCACAGAACAGTCCTTGGGACTGGCTGGACTGCCCCAACACCACGGCAAAGGTGGGACACGTGTAAACTGCCAGTAGCCATCAGGGACCAACTCTTGTTCTTGTTACCTCAGCACGTAAAACATTTCCAGCCAGGGCATCCAACACCTACTATACCTCAACATATGAGTCAGGGCAAGATGGCCAAATGAAGCCTGAAGGAAGTGACTCAACTGAGTAGAGTCAAAAAAATAGCTTTTGGCTTTTGAATTTCCAAACTCTTATCAAGCAGGTACAACTGCTAGCATGGAGCATCATTAAGCCAGCAGTTCTGTTAGCTGCTGTGTCTTCACTGGCTGGGACTTGGCTCTCACTTCAGCAACCCCATGAAGGTGAAATCCTACGATGAACAGCACATCAAGGCACAGAGTGACTCCGAGTCACTGTGTCAGCCCAAGAGAACAAAGACATTTCCTTCTCTTTGAGGAATGGCTCTTCTGTCTCGAAGTGACATTTTCAGCATATTGACAACAGAACCTGAGTTCTTACGTGTTCGGTGCCCTTATTCAGGGTAGTTCAGATCACCCCAAACTCCAAGGAAACAGCCCTGCAGTGTGACAGCTGACTGTAACTGCTGACAGTGGAGGACAGTCCAAACCTACATGGCCTCTGACTCACTCATTCTGATAATCAGTGTGCTGCTGAGGAGGCACCAGTCCTCACACACCTCAGGAAAGTAGTCCTGTGGGAACTTCTCTTTCTCCAGCATGGGTGTGCTCTCCAAAGTGTCCGAATAGATCTCCTTGCCAGTGACTTTTTTATACTTCTTAGCTGGAAAAGACAGACAGAAGGGCGTGAATTAATACCATCAGTACACCCTAACATCTAGCCTCATGCTACTGGGCGATGCCAAGCCTACCACAGCAGCCCCTGGGTCACACAGTGCCTCCAAGCAGGCAAGAGGCCAACTGCTGCTCCAGAGGTGCCTGCGGCTCATAAATTCTTGTTCCATGACCTGGAACCTGACACTCTACTTCATTATCCCCTAAGAGCTCCCAGCCTGCAGATTTACAGGGGCTAATTGGCACCCTCTTTGAAAGCTGTGAATATATTTAAGAGGGCTGTGGAATTACCATTCACTCAGACCTTCACATGAATTTATTTAATAACATTGATTTCTTCTTCACACACAAACGACATCACTCATATCCCAAGGAACAGTTTTCACATGAGATGTAGACAGAGACTCAGGGCAGGCATTCCTCAGACTTGCCCTGCTAGCTGCTACCCTACCCCTCCTTACCAACAGAGCTGTGGCAGGCCCTAGTCTGAGTCCTTCCACAGGCAGGACTGAGGGAGGCCCTTGCTATGGACAAGGGTTCCACATCCTCAGTGATACTTGAGAAGCATGAGAACGTTTTTTCTCAGAGCCTTCACTGGCAGGACAAGAGAAGTGCTCCTCCTGCAAGGTGCCAGAAGGTTCAGATAACATTTGGCCAGGTCATAGCCCAGACAGTCTTGTTCCCTATGTTACCAGCCCCAGCATCCCAAGATTTCAACCTAAAAACAGAAGCTCTTGGGTTGTGAAGCAGGTTTTTGTAGACTAGCCTTGGCCTGGTGGCTGCCCAGACATTAATATGTCCTTAAATTCTAGGAGCAGCAGGACTTTCATTGTCTGGAGTGCTGCCCATACTATCGAGAAGAGTAGGACCATGAGAAATGTTGTTCCAGACATAAACAGGTAGAAGTTGAACCCAGGCAAAAACAAAGCTTCAATTCTAAGGAAATAGCTGGGGCCAGGGGTTCCCACTCAGGGCTATGATCTTATGTGGGTTGTGCTGATGGTGCATGATGAATATAACAGGAACCTGAAAGCCCATAGGAGCTGTCCTAGGTCAACTCTGAGCTGACTGCATCATGGGCCTCCTACTCTATTCCCCATATTCCTGCAGATACTAGATAGAGGACATGAGCGTGCTGGGCTTTGAAGCTACCATCACCACCTTCACTGCAAAGAACAGTGGTATCTCCCTCACTCAGAGAGAAAAGGCCTTAGCAGAACAAGAACATAGCACCTGGTGTAGGTAGGCAGTGTCTCCCTCACTTGGAAGGAATCCAGTAGCTGCCATATTGCCTGAGGATGAGGAAGAAACTGGGGTGGGAAGGCACATCTTTAAAAAGGTCATTTCAGAGCCAATAAAGACTGCACATGTGCCCTTCCCACATGTGTATATGTGCTTGATCCCACATGTGCATTTGTGCACATCAGCATAGACCGTGATACCCAATGAAGTCCAGTGTACTTCATTCAGGCTTTGCTTTTGTGTTGTAGTGTTACAGGTTTTGGTAAATGCAGACAAATGCCATGTACCCACTGCTACAGAATCACATGCACCAGTTTCTCTGTCCAAAAGGTCCTCTGCACCCTCACACAACACTTCACTACATCTAGCCATGCTCTCTGTCTCTAGAGTTCTGCCATTTCCAGATAGTCACAGCTGGAGTCCTGCAGTGCAAAGCCCTTAGACCATCATCTTTCACCTGCTTACTTCTCTTGGTGGCTGACCAGCATTCCTCTATAATGACACACAATTAATTTTTCTAGGTTTTCATTGACTCTGATGCATGCTGGAGGGGGTTGTAGCTGATTCTCTTGTCCAGTAGAGGATAGAGATTCCTAGTTTGCTGAGAGTATTTGCTGAATTCTGCCATATGCTTTTTCTGTTTCTATTGACCCAGTCATAACATTTTCTGTCTTTAACAGATGGTGTGAGCAATTTTTTTGGCTGATGTAAACCCCAGTCATAGTGTATACCTCTTTTTACACATTCTGTCATCTTCCTGAGACCGTCTACACTTTATTTTCATGAAGTAGTATGCAGTTCTCCCTTTCCCAACACCTTGGTCTGGTTTTGGGATTCAAGCAGTGCTGGCCTTTCAGGGCAGGTCCAGGTTCCTTGGCTTGGACCTGGGAACTTTGTAGAGAAGACTGTAGTTTCCCTCAGTAGATTCACCAGTAAGCCCTCCCAGGCCTGGCAGGTTTTTTCAGAAGGTTTACCACTGACTTAACTTCATTCACAGTTGTAGATATTTTCAGCTGCAAAGCACTTGTACAAATATTCAGACTGTGATATCCCTACAATTGTTCCACCATATTACTAAACTTATAAGCACAGCTTATAGGCACAGGCTTGTTATAATATTCTGACATTACCATTTTATCAGTAGTGGTCCTTTACTGACTTCTCAGTGGTCTCTTACTCATTTCTGTTATCAATACTCTCTTTCTTTGTGTCTTTCTTTTTTGGTTCTTGGTTCATAAGGCTAACAGTTGATCACTTTAATAGATCTTCTCTAAGAACCAATTCTTTCTGATTTCCTGTATGTAATACCATTCATTTGGCTCCAACCTGTACTTTTTTCCCCATTTATGGTGAATTTTGTTTCCTACTTTCCTGCACCTCAGTCCTGGGTGCACTGGCCACACTTGCTTCTAATTCCCAGTGCAACTGCTCCATATCTGTCATACTTGAGTCTGTGTCAGACTTGGCTCATCTCATTAGCCTGATTTTTATGACTTTAGCATGTTGCTGAAGACAGAACATGAGCCACTGGATCAAAGAAGCAGACAGATTTGTGATGCTGAGGCCACGTGCCCTATGGCTATAGTGTCAGACACTCAATTCCCCATCCCCCTGTCAGCCTCTGCTGCTTGAGGATTTCCAGGGAGGCATCTTCTCCCAGAGTCAGAACAGCACTTATCTTCAACTACGTCTGCACCATGCTGTGGTCATTCCACTGCTCAGCAGCCCCACATCCCATAAGGCAAGAGGGCTAGAAGCTGGAGCTCAGTGTCACTTTCTTGGCCAGATGGGTTCTGATGAAAGCCCAGTTAGCTGGGGACTTGGTTTCCTTGAAGGCAGGCCCTGTGAAGGGGAAAGGAGCACCTGGCCTTGACTATGAGATCTCTTTGGGACTCTTAGAATTAAAACTCAAACACATGGGAACGAGACAGCTTCCTCTCCAAGCTCATCCACATCAGCCTCCAGGACCCCAGCTGACTCCTGCTGCACATGCATGCCTACCAGCTGCAGTTCCAGAACATGCCTGCTCCTGGTGAGCATGCCCCTGCACCTACATGTCTGCTGGGGATGCGTTTGCTCTGTGTCCTTACTTCCTATTGGATCCAAAAACAGCAGCTCTGCTTGCATCTTTGAGAATGGACACCAGGCCTTCCAAACATTGTCTATTGGACCAGAAAGTAGAAGTCCCCTCTATCCTTCTCTGCTGCTCTTTCAGGGACTCCTTAAATTCTGACTAGGTTCTCACTTTTCCAAATTGGGTTACTAACTCTTAGTTTTATTCAGGATGTTTACAAAGTCTATATTTCTTGCAATAGCTCACATCAAGCCAGGACTGTGAGTACTGTGTGCCCACTTTACCCTGAGATGACCCTGTAGGCTCCATGAGTGCCAGCTGCCACCAGGCTGGACCACTATATTTGCTGAGTCAAGTCTTACCCTGGTTAGAAGCATGCTTAGCACATGCCCACACTGGTTCTGCTTTTGCCCCTACTGGCAATGAGAGGTCCTGGGTAAAGTCTAACAGAGTGAACTGTGTGTTAGCAAAGCACAACATGACTGACTTCATTTAGTAGCTAAATATGTATGCAGATGGTTTCTTATGGATTCAGAATCTCCTGAGTTTGATGTTCTTTTGTTTCCCCACTGAGACAGGGATTCTTTGTGTAGCCCTGGCTGTTCTGAAACCACCTTGTAGACCAGGCTGCTCTCGAACTCAGACACAGTACCCGGCAAGCTTGCTCACACCTAGAGATCAAGAAGCCGAATTGGGATATACCACAATGCTATGCCCCAGTGACCCACTACCCTCCAGCTAGACTCTACAACTACCTACCCCAAACTGAGTCACCAGCTAGGAACCAATAGTTTAAATGAATGAGAACACTTTGTATACCAGCCATCCTCACAATTGTCATGAACTCAGTGTGCTTTCCAGGCAACATGATCTGGCCCCAGTCCAGCACAGAGTCCAAGAAGGTTCACTTAAAACAGAAGCAATAACATGAAATAGGTAAATGGGGCCCTGGGGAAATCCCTTCCATTGAGGTAACAGGCATTCCGAAAGACTCCACAGGGATGACCTGTGGAAAGAGCAGCATCAGCAGTGAGGCTCATTCAAACAGTACCGGGCCAGCACCACTTATGAAATGACAGCCAGGAATGTCCACCACAAGAATGTCTACTTCTGTTTCTAAAACATGCAATCCTCCTATACCGTTCATTTTCTCATATTTCAAAGGGCCACTAGGTCCTTTGAGTCCTGTAAGGAAGCTGGAGCCCACTGAGATGGGCAGGAAAGAGCAGGGGCTTTGGCATGTGACCCAGGACAGGCCAGCGGCACCTCTCCTCAGGGAGGCCAGGGTATCGGGTTTTCAGGATGGGCAAGTGGCATCCAACCCAGACCACGCAGGCCTAATCATGACAACAGAGCTAGAGGGACCCGGATCGTGGCAGCCGGCATGGAGTCTTACCTTTAAAGTCAAACTGGTAGATGTTTTTTAAGGATTCGTGAAGAAAATAAAAGCTTCCTAGTGCCTGTAGGAGGAAAGATAAACACAGAGTCAGGGCAGTATGGGCTGTCTACTGTGTGAGGTGCTCAGCCACAAAAGAAGCTTCTGCAAGGACAGCAGAGGAGACACACTGTCACTCAGTCCCAGCACTGAGGCAGAGGTGGCTGCAGGCAGGCCAGCACCCACCAGCACCCACCACCCAGCACAGTGTAGAGGTGAACTAGTCAGCTCCGGGCAGCACTGCCCGACCACCAAGCAGATAGCTCCTGAGTCTCCTCACAGTGTTGCTGTCCCAAGCTCCACCATTCCAGGCTGCATACATTTTCATGGTATCCCAGGAGATCAAGGCTCATCTTCCCAGGCTTCACTCATCTGATCCCATAGCTTAACACCCACTACCATCTACACTATGACCACAGCACAGGCACAGATGGGATTTACTATTATGAGAAACTGAGTCCGAAAAGAAATGGCTTCAATAATATGAACCAAAGTATGTATAGAAGTTAGTCAATTCCCACCACAAATGTCCCCACAGGAACAATCTAGTCCCCTGACTCAGTGTCCACATAAGGATGGATCTGGTCCCCACCTCAATGTCTACACAGAGCTGGTCTGACCCCAACTCAGTGTTCACACAGAAACAGTCTGCTTTCCTCTCGGCCAGAGTACCCATAAAGTCTAAGGTCTGTCCTCCAGCTCAGGGTCTACAAAGGAACAGATCTGGTGACCCAGCCCAATGCCCACACAAGGATGGGTTTGGTCTTTCTTCCTTGGCATCCACATAGGAATAGCCTGGTCTACACATGCCACTGGACCCCAAGGACAGCAAAGTAGGATGCCAAGGCCATGTCTGCTAGCAACCCAGATAGCTTTTTTGGCCTTTCAAAGGTAAAGCTCAAACTCTTTTGTAATACTGCTTGGTGTAGACTTTTGCCCCTGGCTACCACACTCAACAAAACCCTGATTACCAATGCAGGAAACTCCACTCAAGCCTTGTATTTGAGCTACCTGCTGTATGGGTTTGCTTATATGACATCCTCATGAAACTGGACCCCATCTGGTATATGAATATGTGGAATTCTACCTGCTTCCTGAAATCATACTGGCCTCAAGGGTGGGGTGGGACAAGGCTTCATCCCACTCTTTCTTTATGGCATCTTCTGTACTCCTCAATTCCCAGAGACCTACTGATCACCCTCCAGCCCTCCGCTTTTCACACAGCTCACTCCATGCTTTCAGTCCTAGCATGCAGGGTCCCCTGAAGTCTGGGGGTTCTTCCCTTTACTCCTTCTGTCTATTTTCATCCTGCCAGACACCCCTTCACAAGGTGCTCTGCTCATCACACTGACCCTTGACTCCAGAAGTTTCCCGGGCTCTCATGGCTCACATCCTCTGTCCCCATTTGTACTGTGGCAGGAAGATGCCTCTGCTCTGTGGCTGGACCATCCACACCCACTGATCACATGTTCCTCTGCTCGGACATGCGTAAATAAGGCACTTTCACAGCAGACAAACCTGGAAGGAGCCAGCCTTCAGTTTACCTTCTTGAGGCTGCATCAGTAGAAAAGACCATGGTTCATATAGATGCAGAGACTGAACCTTCTCTCTGGGCCAGAAGAGAACATTGGAGGACTGAGTTCAGCATGAACCTAACACCTGCTCCAGGCCCACATGATACACAGCCCTGTGTAGGATGCCTCTCTATCTGCCCCAGGTGAAGAGAGACGAGAGAGTGTAATGAAGACCACTTTGAACACTAAGCCTTGCCTCCTACATGAAAGGCTGGCATGATATTGTGAGTTTATGATTAAAATGGAAATAAACTGCAATGAACACATCAAAACTGCAGTTCTTTTTTTTTTTTTTTTTTTTTTTTTTTTGGGTTTTTCGAGACAGGGTTTCTCTGTATAGCCCTGGCTGTCCTGGAACTCACTTTGTAGACCAGGCTGGCCTCGAACTCATAAATCCACCTGCCTCTGCCTCCCGAGTGCTGGGATTAAAGGCGTGCGCCACCACGCCCGGCTAAAACTGCAGTTCTTAGAATCAGAAACCCCACTATTAGCTCGAATATACAAAGCCAAAGTTCAAACCAACTTTCCAGGGTTCTTGCCACTGTATCAATACAGCCAGGACTACATCCATCACAGGGCACAGGGTCTGTGTGGTGGTGTACTGTGGGCTGTCTCCAGAAGGCCCCTGAACACAGAGCATGTTGATAGTGTCTTTCACATCGTGGAGTATTGACTCCTTGCCTCTTCTGCTATAAACAATTAAAATACATTTTATATATTTATAAACCTGTCACCAGTGCTTATTAATTTTCTACCAATGAGCAGCAACAGCCACCCTCTACTGTGTTTCTGCCACTGCTCTAAGTGTTGGCTGAGAGCCCTGCTATCCCTGAAGGCCAGGGCGGCAAACTCAGAACTCCCGACAAGATCAGTGTCGTGATGCTAAGGATGGCCTAGAGTGCAGACTCCCAGCCAAGTGGGTGCATGACAGGGAGTGTGCACAGGAGATCTAGTTAGTCAAACGGACCTGCTTGTCAGCCACCATCAGCCACGCTGGCAGTGTTGTTAAACACTTCAATTTCAATGGAAGTATAGCCATCCACAGACACACAACCTCAGGGGAGTGCAGCCAACCAGATACACTCTAGCCTCAGGAAGAGTATAGCAATTCACAGACACAATCCAGACTCAGAAAGTGCAGCCAGCCAACCACATATCTCCATCCGCTGAATGTAACAGTGGCATGCCTAGCTTGCATACACAGGAGAGTCAGAACAACATTGGCCAACTACTGTCTGCAAGTTCAACGCAGAGAGAAGAGGCAATGTGCTTTGCTGAACTCCCGATATGGCCACCTACAAGCCTGGGAGTCTCCTGGTCTAGAGCAGGAAGCCCACATAGAAGAGACATTAAACTATTAATCAGAAACACCTCTATCACTGTGTATTCTTAAACAATGTGACAAGTTGGTTTGAGCAATCTATCATTTCTGTTGAGATAGCAGCAGCAAAGAACACACCACTAACCTAGGCTCCTGTGTGCATCTCACTCTTCCAGGAAATGGCTTAGTCCTAAACTCAAGCCATATGGACCCATCAACAGAGATACTCAACAGTGCCATTTGCCTCGCAAATCCTATGAATGAGGAGATCATACAAGCATCTCCTATATGTGATCCTAAGGTGGGAACAGCCTGCTTTACCTGTGGCCAGATGCCCTGTGACAACGATGGGCAGCTTCCACAGCCCTGTGGGCACAGCACTGAAAGCACCCAGCATGCCTCCGGGGAGGCCTCTCAGGTGCCAGTGAGTGACCACTGCTGGGATGGATGAGCATTGGACCATGATGCCATAGCAGAAAGACCAGGGTCTTCTCTGCATAGGCCAACTGTGTTCATTAAAGGCAATACAGAATTGGGCACGCAGTACCTCACTTAAGACTGTACCATTTCTATGGATAAAGTGTCTCCAGCTCCATGTTTTTGTTTTTTTTTTAAATAAAATCAATCTATGAGCAGAAAAAAAGCTTTGTACGATACAACAATAAGTAATCTTTAGGACTGCAGCCAGAGATCTCAGGTATTCCAGATCAGAACTGACAGAATAGACCATGAGAAGGGTCAACCACCCATACCTCACCTACTCCTCCCCAGGAGTAGACTAAACACATATACCTCCCCTATACCTGGAAGATGCCTCATCCCAAGGAGAGGAGGTAGCCTTACTCCACTATGCAGCCATTAGGGGCACACAATCTCTCAGGATCAACCCCCCGATAGAGGCTCCTGTATGAATATGCCTGTCTTGCATTCTGGGCATAACCCAACTTGATCTCAGCATGTTTTCCTATCCAGTGGAATTCTGCTTGCTAATACTATGTTTAGTATTTTTGCTAAAAAAAAATGTTTGCTTCCAAATGTGTTTCTGTTCTCACCACAATAATATTACTCTGTTCTCACACTTCAATGGTGTTCAAATTGCAAATCAGACAGACATTTCCCTCAGCAATACAGATACATGCCTGTCCTCCTTCTTGCTTCTCTTCCTTTTTAAAGACAGGGTCTTTTCAGATAGTCCAGGCTTGTCTCCTGCATCAGCCTCCTTACTGATGGGATGATAGGTTTGCACTTTTATTGCTGAGTTCTAGGGTATCACATTCTCTTCTCTGGAGGTTCCTCCTCCTCCTTCTCCTCCTCTTCCTCATTTCTGTCTTTCTCTTCCTCCTTCTAGGGTGGCCTTCATTCCATCTTTGATAAGGTCACATACATTGCACTGGCCCTTTCTAAAAGGTCCTCTGGCACAATCCTCCTTTGGTCTCCCAGAACCCGAGTCTCTCCAATTCTGGATGCAGCTATCCCTCCTCTCCTCTTGCTGCCCTGGAAAGTACGGTCTTCCCTAATTCCTCCAGCATCCCCACTTTGCCACTCATCTCCTCAACACCTATCTCCACTTCATCTACAAATCAAATGGACCATAGACCCACTGTCTATCTCTAATTTTCTTTCTCTGCCAATGCTAAGCCATCAGCTCCAAATGAGTTTGCCCCTGTAGGTTCCTCTGCAGCCAGAAGTCCGCCAGCCTCCTCTAAGTACATACCCTCTGCCCTGTGTGCTCACACAAATCAGCATACCTGTCACTCACGGGGCTCCAGCACTGCTGGCCAGGAAGCATGGGCTAGCCAAGGTCTTTGCCACTGGGGTCATGACATGCCTTGTTTTTCCTCTTCCAGGTGATTCTCACAGGAGCCTCTGCTTTCCATGTCTCCATGGAAACATATCTCCTCCAAGCAGCACAGCCCAGCATCCCACTATTCCTTTGAAATGCTGCATACCCCGCTGCCTGCCTATCTTTGGACTATCTCCTTACAGGGGGAAGCTCACTGAGGGCAGGGATGTGATTAGTGCCTGGAGGAAGTCCATCAGCACAGTGCCCTTAGGGTCCCGCTGGCTGAGCAGCTTGCCTGGTATATTCAACTGTCTGCTGAAGTCTCAAGGATGACCTAAAGCACAGCTTCTGAAAAGCCGAGTGTATTCACAAAAAGTACTTTTTTGACCATACCCAAAAGGTAAGCCCTGAGTGTACTGGCTTTAAAACAATTTAACAGATTGAGTAATAAATCAGGGCAAAGTTATTTTAACATTCATTAGATTATAAACAATAATAAATGAAACAAAGCTTTCGTTTCAATCAATGTGAGCTTTATTGATCCTTCCCTGTATAATAAACTCACGAGCAGCCAATCTAATTGGATGAGACAGCATTACTGCCTGTCTCCCTAGCATTACTTGGGGGGGGGGCACGTGGGAAAGACAGCATTTAGCATGTCGCATGTTGCTGTCACAGGGTGTCCTCTGTTGTAACCCACACAAACTGAGAGCTGACACACTGGGGCTTCTAGGGCTGGACAGGAGATAACGGCAAAAAGCCGCTGCCCCACCCCACCCCTGACCTCCAGCACCAAGCCCCATCCAGGCTGGCCGTTGGCCCAAGCGATGTACACATAATTTCATTCCATCTCCCATCCAACAGCCGACATTAGAAGTTAATTAAATTGGTTGTCCACTGTATTCATCCACTTACAAAGTTAATGATATTCTGTCCCTGAATTAAGGAGCATTTTATAAAGCGTGCACCATGGGAGCTGGCATGTTGTACATGGGGTGCTGAACCCTGTCACAGCTCCTGGTTGTTGCATCTCCAATTAGGCAGCCTGGGAAGGGCAGGGCCCTGTCTGCCAGGGCAAAGCACAAGTCATCCTGACAGTGAGGGTAAACACTACACACAACAGCCACTTAATATCTCATGCTGGACTACAATAAATCCCACCAGATTAGTAGGCCTGTTAACATTTCACATTACCATAGCATGGAACAGCCAAAACAGCACAAGACAGTCTTGAAGGCGGGCTGTAAGAGGGGCACATACCCTGAGGGTGTGGACAATGATGGGTAGGGTAAGTAAGCCTAAGGGTTCCTACTAGGATGAGACACCTGGGCGCTCTCTCTCTCTCTCTCTCTCTCTCTCTCTCTGTGTGTGTGTGTGTGTGTGTGTGTGTGTGTGTGTGGTGTGTGTGTAAGGGAGTACTGGTTTGTTTTTATTGTCAATTTGCTACAACTAGAGCCAACTATGAAGAGGGAACCTTAACAGAACTGTCTCAGTCAGACAGGCCTGTAGGTAGGCCTGTCTGTGGGAGCGCTTTCTTGCTTGTTAATTGATGCAGTAGGCACAAGTCCATTGTGGGCAGTGCCATCCCTAGGCAGTTGGTCCTAAGCTGTATATGAAAGGTAGATGAATAGGAGCCCAGGAGCAAGCTAGAAAGCCTGGCAGCCACAAGTGGGCACCACCACACCTGGAACAGAGAGAAATGGCTAAGCTGGCTGTCATGATAGGGTTACTATTGCTATGATGAACTACAACAATGCAACCTGGAGAGGAAAGGGTTCATTCAGTGATGCTTCCACATCGCTGTCATCAAAGGCAGTCAGCAGAGGAACTCAGGCAGGACAGGAGCTGATGCAGAAGCCATGGGAAGTGCTGCTCACTGGCTTGTTCAGCCTGCTTTCTTATACAAGCCAGGAGCACCAGCCCAGAGATGACACCACCCACAATGAGCTGTCCCTCCTCCCCCATCAGTCACTAACTAAGAAAATGCCCTACAGCCGGATCTCATAGAGGCATTTCCTCAACTGAGGTCTCTCTTCTCTGATGACTCTAGCTTGTGTCAAGTTTACACAAAACTATCCAGCACAGTGGTCACATCATAGGCCTGGGTAGCCAGTGAGTGTGAGCATGTGGACAGTGCTGTCCTAAAACGATGGACCTACCAACAGGAACTAGGGGTGGAGGAGAGAGCAGGGATGAAGGCCCAGTCCCATGAGTATCAGGCAGGAAGAACTGCTAAACAGAAGAACAAGGGGTGGGTAAGGGATAAGAAGTAGGGACACAAAGCAGACAACAGGGACAAGGACTGGTCACAGGGGACAATGGGTGGCCACAGAAGAGAAGCCAAGGACAAGTTGCAACCTAGGGGTAAGCACAGGTTTACAATGTGACCACCATGCTAAGAGCATTGGAGATAAAGCATAAGCCTCCATTATAGAAGCCAGTAGTGATGCAGGCAGCCAAATCCACACAGTCAGTCTGAATTCTGAATCATTTTGACTGTGCATGACTTAACTGTCTCTTCACGCTCCCTTTGAGACGTCAGAGGGACTGGACAACTGAAGTCAGAAAATGAATAGTAAAAGGGAGTGGGGAGGACGGGTCCTCCACCGTGTCCTGCAGCTGATCATGGACAATGCTTCCCCAGGACAGCCCATTCAAGCTTGACTGAAGACATCAAGTGAGCACTAAAAATGGACAAAGTACCACAGCACAACTGAGACACTGCACGACCAGCGTGACCAGGAACTGCAGACACTGCACGACCAGGGGTCTGTTTGGCCCAATCTCATGTTATCCTGGGTGGCTGACAACCATGGATGGGAAAAGCAAGTCCTGCTGTTGGTTTCACTGTGGAAAGAGGTGTATGGACACGAGAGTGCAGTCTTGCAGAATTCATGCAGCGTGCTGTGCCCACTACATGCCTCTGCTGTGATGAGAAAGGATGCCAACCCTGAGGCTTTCTGCATAATTAATGAAGATATTACTAGGTGAGGATGGGGCTTCCCGGGCAGGTCCCTAGACTTAGAGCCTATGCAACCTAGATGCTTTTTTTTTTTTTTTTGGATAACATATAACATATAGTTTGTAGACTGAGTTTTGATAATATAAAAATCAACATAAAATAACATCTAGTTTTAATTATTAAATTTATTAAGTTATTCTTTTTCTATATCTGAATGGTTTCAGAAGTCAATCAATAAACCTTCATGGTAATTAAATTATATGATGAGTTTACATCACTGTTACAGCCCTGACTTCTCTTTTGGCTTTTAAAAATCATTAGCTTTTCAATTACAATCCCAGTTCTGTGCATTATGGATATAGGATAATTAAAGCACAATGCACTTTAAGAGAGGCCAGCACCAAGCAAGACTTGTTTACAAAATACCTCCTGCCATTAGCGAAGTGCAGGACACAGAAAACACTGCAGGAAGGCTTTAATTGATTTTTGAATTTCAATTACATTGGAAAACTACCTTCTACTTCTGCTTCAACTCATTTAACTTAGTTCCAAGCGCAAGGAAATGCTACTGTGGTGCGATTCTTCCAAGGGTATACATGAGTGATCCAGGATCCGGAAGGCCACACTCAGGTCTGACATTTCTTGGCTGTCACTCTTCTCAGGTTCCAAGGCCTTGAAGTGAGGACCCACTTGCTCTTGTCCTTTGTGATGGACCTTGTCTCTCATAGATGATCTGTCTTACATGCCTGACATGCACTTAAACAGCCCCATATTTCCCATCTCACCCCTCTCTGTCCCTCCATCCCTCCCTCCTTCACTTGGGTGACTGTCTCAAGAGCAACCTTCAACATTTATCATCTCTTCTGTGGGCCTGCTGGTCATGAGTCCTTTCTGATTTCATCTGAGTAAGATACCTTTCTCACCTTAATTGTCCCCCCTCTTTGATTTTTGGGGGTAGAATCTCACTATGTAGCCCAAGCTAGCCTGGATTATGACCTGCACTACAGTCTAAGGGTTTCTGTTGTGATAAAACATAAGCAACTTGGGGAGGAGAGTGCTTCTCTTCCACTTGCACAGCACAGTCCATTACTGAAGGAAGTCGGGACAAGTACTCTAGCAGGGTGGGATCTGGAGGCAGGAGCTGATGTAGAGGCCATGAGGAAACATTGCTTATTCTGTCTGCTCCTTATAGCAACTTCTTCTGGTTCTTCAAGCACCAGATACACATGTGGTATACACACATACATGCAAGTCAAACACACAACATGTAAAAATACGTAAATAAATTGAAAACAGATCTCTGTCCATGCATCCTCTCTCTTTGCTTGTTTCCTGGGATCCTCTTACACCAGACAACTCTGGGCTGTGTACACTCCATGGTGTGTGCACCCTGGATGCAGCACACTCCACATGGTGCTTCCTTCTGTCCTATTTGTACTTCTCTGAGGATGTTTTCATCCCTGAAGTTCCCAGTAAATGCAAGGCACATGTAAAACCTCCCTTTAAAGATCTGGAGTTGCTCCCACTCACTCACTGAGCCCACTCTGTCCACCCAGGAAAGTGACAGAGGTGACTGAAGCAGAGTGGCAAGCCTGGTGGGTGAGTGACATGGTGACACAAGGCTCCCCTCCTGGTGCCTGCAGGTCTCCATCTACAGGAGCCTGTCCTCAAGCTCTAATGATGTAAATATGTGACAGGGCACCCCCTAGCTGACAGTTTCATTGGCTGGGATTGCTCTACCCTACCCTGTTTCTGAGCATACAACACAGGCCCAGTGAGAGGACCCCCTGTGTCATCCTGTGCCAGCCTCCTCTGGGTTTGGGACTCATCAAGCTATTGAAGCTGAGTGTTTCCTTTCTACAACCCAGGGAAGGTAAGATCAGCACCTGATTCCTCACATTCCTGTGCTGACTTAGCACCATGGGTTGGTGTCATGAGCCAACAGGGCCCAAACCTCCTGTCAGCAGCGTCACCTCTTCTTCTTCTTTTTTTTTTAATTAGAAATTTTCTTCATTTACAATTCAAATGCTATCCCAAAAGTCCCTTATACCCTCCCCCACAACCCTGCTCTCTAACACACCTACTCCTGCTTCCTGGCCCTGGTTTCCCCTGCATTGGGGCACATAATCTTTGCAAGACCAAGGGCCTCTCCTCCCAATGATGACCAATTAGACCATCTTCTGCTACATATGCAGCTAGAGACATGAGCTCTGGGGGTTCTGGTTAGTTCATACTGCTGTTCCTCCTATAGGGTTAAAGACCCCTTCAGCTCCTTGGGTACTTTCTCTAGCTCCTCCATTGGGGGCCCTGTATTCCATCCAATAGATGACTCTGAGCATCCACTTCTATATTTGCCAGGCACTGGCATAGCCTCACAAGAGTCAGCTATATCAAGGTCCTATCAGCAAAATCTTGCTGGCATATGAAATTGTGTCTGTGTTTGGTGGTTGATTATGGTTATGGGTCCCCGGATGGGGCAGTCTCTGCATGGTCAGTCCTTCTGTCTCATCTCCAAACTTTGTCTCTGTAACTCCTTACATGGGTAAAGGCCTAGCATGGAAAGCTGATAGCCTAGGGGGCTCCCCAGTCCCTAGCAGGGATGTAATCTTGGTGTTTTCAGTATCTCCCCAACCCCGGACATGCCTCCAAACCATGACTTCTGCCCCATCCAGAAAGGAAGAATCAAAGCCACCCCAGAGGAAAAGGGGCCCTAAAATACTTTGTCCCTTGTCGGTACTACAGGCAGAAGGACCTGGTGCTTTCACCATCCACAAGGAGACCTTTAGCTCTTTTTTGAGGCAAATCACGCAGAACTCTTACGGGAAAGATGTCCAAAACAAGCTATCTCCCACTAATGGCCTTGTTATAAATTAGGCCTTGCTGAGAAAGACCAAGGAAAAGTGACACCCATCAAGCAGATCTGCTGCTTGCACTTTCCAGACTCAGCACCGCTGTCCTGACCTCACACGGGTCTGTCACTCTCATTTACAGAACGAAGCGGTGCCAGAATGTCAGGGGAAAGCAGAGGAGTGCAGATTGAGGAAGAAGGGCAACCCCAGGGAAAGCAGAGGAGTGCAGATCGAGGAAGAAGGGCAACCCAGGGACACGCCACTGCAGGGCCGCTGAGGAGGCCCTGGCTGCAACCCCAGGGACTCGCCACTACAGGGCCACTGAGGAGGCCCTGGCCGCAGATGAGTCAGGGCAAACACCTGACTGCCGCTTTGCCTCAGGGTTGGAGGCCAACTGAGTCCTTTTTACTGCCTGTCTTACAGGTGAGTGATTACAAGCCTGGGGGAGAAGGATGGCAGGTGACATACAGGATTCTGATGACACAGAGTGTCCAGGTTACAGTGGAAATTTTATTTCAGAAGGTTGGACATCTGGGTTTTGTTGGAGGCAGAGAGGAAGAGATTTTTCTGGAAGAGAGTTATGACCAGGGCAAGAAGTTGAGGTTGGAGAGGAGAAAGGGCTAAGGAAGAGCAAGACGTGCAGGGCCAGAGACATGCAGTGGGACTCCTTGCAGCACAGCATGTGACAGAGCCAGAGGAAACAGCACCATAGGTGAGGGAGAGGACAGCTAGAGATAACTAGATGGAGCCACCATATGAAGACCAGAATGTGGTAGAAGAGAATGGAAGCTTGCCAGGTGGAGTGGGCTACTGAAGCACACAGTTGCCCCTCAATAACTATACTGGGTCTCTACAATCTAACACAAAGTTAGGGTACAAACACAAAGAAGACAAAGGAGTAGAGAGAACGTGGAAGAATCAGCTCTTCTAGAATTAAGCTCTGGGTCCCAACCACATTATATGAACCACAGTGGCCTCCAGCTTGGAGGAAGCTATGACGCCAAAGTAGAGAAGCGCACTACATGGTTCTATGAGCCTTAGCAGTCTGCTCTTATTGGTATACAGTACTCTACAATGTGGGATACTGCTCATAACCCATCAACTGAAGGAGAAAAGAACTGAGAAAAGGTTAACCCATTCACATCTAGCTGCCAGTCCCTCAGGACCTCTGAGTCTTATTACTTCTAGTTTATAAAATGGGTCTTGGAACTCCCTCTCACTCCCTGTTACTGTTAATAATTCTTATACAGTAAAGAAGAGCATGTATGCAGTACATATTCCAGTTCAAAGGGGCCCCAGTGGGGCCTAGTACACTGGCACCATCAGTGGACCACTTGCCTGAAATCTGCTAGCCAGTGCCACATATGCTCAGCATCCCAGTTTTGCCCTAGGTGATAATGGCCAAGGGCTAAAAACAACACCCAGCAGGTGGGTTGTGCTCGGTGTACAGGGGTTAGCAGGAGTCATGTGGGTTCACAGAAGTGCTCATGAAAGGCCATAGAAATCAACAAACCATAAGTGCAAGCAAAAAGGGGGTACAACCACTAAGCTGAGTGACAGACCCGTAACTTCTCAAGTGGGAAGGTTTCCAGGAATGAGGAACCCTTCTGGCACCCCCTACCCCATATACATATGTGCAACAATGAGACTGTCCAGACTCTGGTACAGCAGCACTAGGGAGGCCTCCTAGTGCCCGTGGACACTAGCAGTAAGGAGACCTCTGGCACCTCATGTACACTCACAACAATGTGATCCAGCACCTGCACACACTCACAACGATGAGGCCCGCTAACATCCGGTAAACGCTTACAATAACGAGCCCTTCTAACGTCCCACGCACACTCGTGCCCACCTTGAGGAGAAGCATCAGCACTCTTTCAGGTCCCTGATTATACTTTAATTAAATCTCCAGCCCACGGTTTAAAATAAAGCCATTATGGATAGGGACCAAGAATTTCATCACTCCCTGGTGAGCATAAAAATCAATCACTTAAGTTTTTATGATATAACCTAAGAAAAGTAGACCTTTCTGAGGTTAAAAGATTTGATAGGTTCTCATTTTAGCCGAAGAAATTTGTGAGATGCTTCTGAGACAGAAACGTCTTCTTCCTTCTTGTACGTGGTTCCTCCCTAGCAGCATCTAAGTAGTTACAGCAACAAGTCTGCCCAAGAACACGGAAAAACTGGGATACAGGGCAAAGGGCTATCATCCCTAGCACAGGCATGACACCTCATGCTCTCTGTCTAAACACAGGGATGTGAGACTAAAGTCCAGGCTACCCTTGAGATGTCAACAGTAGCACATGAGACACCCTGCCCCCACCCTCTTTCATACCCCTGGCCCTCACCACTGCACCACCAGCGAGGGCCTGCAGATGTGAGAACATTCGAAAACCAGGAGCCACTCTGTTGGATACCAATTGGAAATTTAAAAAATAAAATAAAATAACAAACACTGATAAAAAGTTGCACCGGAAAAATCTCCACTCTAACTTATGCTCAGTGTACTTAGCAAAAGGTCAGAGCTCTGGAATCTGCTGGATAAATAAACGCCAGTGAGGCGGATGAATCACTGGAGAACTGGCGCATGGCAGCGAATGAATAACCTGCAAATGCGTCCCAAACCCCATTATTTCCCCTTTTCCAGGAGCCCAAGATTCATGTCCTCGCATGCCGCCAGTTCATTACTAAGAACTATCATCCCTCTTCCGGCGCGCGCCAGGCAGTGTGCACAGCCCCTCGAGGACCCTTTAATGTTTAATTCCCCATCATCCGCTCCGCTGAACAGCTTAATCTCTGCTTGTATGATCAATACTATATCAGTGTAAATTAAAATGACAATTTTAAAGTAATTAAGCCTGTTAATGCTCGATTCAAATGTCATTATTTGCACTGGGGATCGAGGAGAAATCACACCGTGTCTGAGGTGACAGGAAGACGCCTGAGCCTCTTCACCCTGCTGCATGGTGCCACTGGAGGCTTTAGCAAAGCGGATTAACTTCTGCCTCGCCCTGCCAGGGTGCCTATCCAATTTCTAAAGAGGATAACACAATTTGATGAATTTAATTCCAGCTACAAACTCAATTATTGTGATAATAGATGAAAACTGGGAGGAGACTCTAACAAGGCCTACGTTTTACAAATACACTTACCTCCACAATGGGATACGGCAGCAACGGCCTGATTTGATTTGTCCCCTCTCTTTTGAAAACCCTTTAAATAATTATGATGGTTGGAAGGACAGCCAACATTTATTAAAGAGACTTGCTCCAACCCAAAGGGGCTGTGGCTTAGACAATCTGGGTCCCATGCAAGCGCTTCATGTCCCAAGCTGAACAGCAGCATTTATGAGACAAGCTCTGCGTTATCATTACATTGCTGGACTCATAAAGAGATATATAAAACTCTTCAGCCATGGACCAGAACTGCCTGTTCAATCTTGCTGCTCAGTTCCAGCTGAGGAACCAGCAACCGGGCATCTTCTTTCTGGGTAGACAATGGGGACATTAATACAAAGAAAATTAAGGGGAAAAAAATCACCACTCTGCTCCGATTCTCAGGAGCCAAATGTACAGCAGGAGTGGGATGCCCAGAGCTCCCCACACCAGCACTTTTTCTGTCCGAGGGCTGGGGCTGCCTCAGGCACAGTGACCGTCAGTGGGCTTTATTCATTACATCAGCAATAAAAATTGACAACCAAACATTCATTTCAAGATGAAGAGCAAAGTGTAACAATTTCCGTTTGAGAGATGTTTGCACACTGAATGGCCAATCTTTCAGACCTACTCAGATAACTGCAGGCCCCCATCCACTATAGAGTTGGATGGAAAGGACACATACTGAAGCCATCTAAATTTCAAGCATTCTGCAACAAGGGATGCAGACAGTTAGCTTTCACATGCCCCTACATCAAATGACTACGCCATTTTCTTAACCCTGAATATAAAACCTTGGGTTCCACAAGTTCATGTCCCCCTCCAACAATCTCTGGTAGAAATTAGTTTTAAGATTGAATAGAAATGCAGATTATGTTCAGCTAGGTCTCCTTTTCTGCTGCATATAACAGCTTCCCCAAGTCCACAGACAAGAACTAGAGAAAAAGTTGCCATCTGTGGGACCGTCACTTGCTGTGGAGATAGCTGAGTGGGGACCAGACCTTCAGATATTTGGTTTTTAAAAAATGTATTGTGGGACCAAGGGAAAAAGTTACACAGAAAATTTCTTCAAATTTTACCACCACTTTGCCTTGTGTAAATGAGACACTGGGGCACTAGGTCATCTGCACACAGACAGGCAGACACACAGACAGACACACTTATACAGAGACAAATTTTTTAAAAAAGAAAAAAACGAAGGTCTTCTTACAAAATGCAACAGACAAGAACATGGGAAGTTGGCTTGGCTTTGGGAAGGATATTTTCATGGCTGTCAGGAGTGGCTCCCCATGTCCCGGTGGCTTTACAGTGCATTGCAGTGACCCTGAGACATCTGAGATGGTGCTTTCTGCGGATGGTGGCCTTTATAAGAACAAGGAGCATCGGCAGAGGTGGGGCCTGGCCATGTGAGGTTCTAAAGTGGGGCCTGTGCCAGACAGGTTATGCTCACTGTTGAGGGGTTACGGTACCCACCCAGCCACCCACTTATCACAGTTTTTAAAAAGAAGGGACAACCTCTAACTATACAGTTTCTCCATTCAAGGAAACTGAGAAGTTCTCTCACAAACAAGATGAAAATGTCCCTTGGCAGGACCAACTGGAGAGTGAGAACTCAGGCACAGAAGCTATGACTCATGTCCTGGGTCATCCTCTTTATATAAACAGAACTCTGTATAAAAACCATAGAGCAAAAAGTAGCCAGTCTAAGAAGCATGAATCTAAAACAGATGAGGACTAAGTATAAAGACCAAAGACTTAGCTGGGTGTGGTGGCACACGCCTTTAATCCCAGCACTTGGGAGGCAGAGGCAGGCGAATTTCTGAGTTCGAGGCCAGCCTGGTCTACAGAGTGAGTTCCAGGACAGCCAGGGCTATACAGAGAAACCCTGTCTCGAAAAAAACCAAAAAAAAAAAAAAAAAAAAAAAAAGAGCAAAGACTTTAATCACCCAGTGGAGGCACAGTGAGAGCCCACTCTTAACCACCACACCCCCACAGATGTCACACTGACCTACACCCAGATATGTACAGACCTGGGGACCAGATACTGCTCAGCAAACCTGACCCTGCCCACCACCTCATGGCTAAAGGCTCAGCAGGTACAACTCACATGGTTAGAGCACACACAGAACTTGTGCCCACCCCTGCAACTTGGTCACCTGGCTCACAGACCCTCTCCAGCCAGGACTGATTTTAAAGAAACATATTATACAGGCTGGTGCCAGGCCAGATTCTAGGCGCCAAGCTACAGAGAAGAACGTGGTTGAGGACTTGATGAGAGTGCAGAGACCTAGTCACTGAAGCTACACAGGCAGAGACTGTGACCCTGGGCCCACTGCAGGAGGCACAGCTACCATCTACATAAAAGCCTTTGATGTCACAGGAGAAAAGACCTGAAAGCATTCTCCACTAGAATGCTAGAGGCCCTGCAAACTGGGCTCCTGGAGGACAAGGACCCAGGACTCAGGATCCTGCATCTGAGGTTAAATTTGTCACTACTATGTGAGATGGCTTGCTCTCCATCAGCAGTATAAAAACATCTCAAGAAGACCAAGGCATACATAAGGCAGAGGTCAGGTTTGCTGCAAGTCCCAGGAAGAGTCTAGACAAGCAGAGCTAGGCTCACAGGGGACTCTAGTGAGACGTCACTTGAGGCTAAATAAATAGAACGAGCAGCTACACCGTGAGCACCAGGACTATTTTTTTTATGTCTACTGCTTCAGTGATTTTCTGTCAAAAAATGCTAACAAGCATCAAAGTCCTTAAGAGCTTTACAATCTTTCAGTTTGTTCACCAATACATTTCCTGCAGTGTATTTGTTTCCTAGGCTCATGTGACATGGCCCTCCATCATGCCTGTCTACAGCCTGATGGATCTGCTGCCACTAGGCACCTGGTTCAGCTTCACCAAAGACCTGTTAGGAATTTCTCACCAGAGAGTACGGGACAAAGGTAGAGATAGAGTATCTGGTGGGAAATGATCAGGCTGGCCTGGATCAGCAGGCTGGGAGCATGAAGCCTGCATCACCCCTTACTGTCCTTGTGTCCACGACAGCCCCATTCCCACTGCCCTCCTGCCCACAGACACCAGGGCCCTAGACTGACACAGCCACCACCAGCAAGTGACCTATGAGATTAGGAGGGATGTCCAGGGGAGATTAGAAGCAATGATTGCAAACAGGCCCCTGCAGGCTTTGGGTACAGTGACCACAGAGTCTGCCTTACTGCATGGTGTCCATAGTTTTGGAAGTGGAGGACACCTAGGGGGGACAAGCAGGGTCATGGAATCAGGTGTCACAATTAGCTGGGGCAGATGGGTGGTACCACATGGCTGTGGCTGGAGGTCGGCAGGGCCCATGCTCCTTGCTGACCTCAGATGAGGCTTTCCCTGGTCCTCATCCCACGTGCTCTCCCCTAAAAGACAATGAAAGTACAACAGTTCTCAAGCTGTCGCTGCAGACTCTTTTTGGGGAGGGGGTCAAATGACTCTTCCACAGGGATTGCCTAAGACCACTGGAAAACAGATGTTTACATTATGATTCACAACAGGAGCAACATTACAGTTAGGAAATAACACAACGAATTTTATAGTTCGGGGTCACTAAGATGTGAGGGTCACAGCATGGGGGAAGTTGAGAAGCACTCCTCTAGTACCAGACACAGGAGCAAGAGTGAAGCCCAAGGCTTCATTTTAGGCTTTGCACCTTCTGTGACATATGGGTCCACCTGTAATTGGAGCCTGGCCCCAGAAGCAGCCCAGAGTCCAGATGGGAGGAGGTTTCCTCATTTGTAAACCGGACACTGTCAGCACACTGCAGGGAAGGCACTTGGTACTGGAAGCCACAGTATTGGTTTGAAGGGACACTCAGCAACTTCTACTCTCACCTGCAATATCTGTATCTTACTGACAAGTCTGTTCAGATCTCCCTGACCCCATGTTAAAAATCAGGTCCTCAGCCCTACTTTTATTGATCAGAAACAGTTATTTACATGAAGAACTTCAGGTAAAATTCTCAGTCAGATGTTTTGCAAACGTTGTCTCATAGGCTGTGAGCTACCTCTACTTTTGCAACAAAACAAAGATTTCATTTGAGGATTACTGCCTTCCAATACTTGCTGCAATCACTTCTCCCTCAGATTTGTAAGCACATGGAAATGAATTTCCATAGTCTCTGGTGAAAGCTGGGCTTTATTCACAGCAAGTGGTCAGCTAAGGACCACTCTTCCCTTATGCAGAGCATACCCTTATGGCTCAACAGTCTGGACACCTCTGTCAAAATCAAAGGTGGTATATCCCTGTAATCCCAGCCCTCAGAAGGTTGAGGCAAGAGGATCAGAATCCTGAGGCCAGCCTAACCCAGTTGATTTGCAAAGTCCTTTCTAGCCCTTGGCCTGTTTTTCCGGGTTTATACTTACAATCCATTCTTTTGCCCACTGCAGGTTTATAGGAAGTCTTGACCAGGCAAGATGAGCCCTCAACTGTCCTGTGTCAATGTTGTTGAGGACACTGTAGGTCCTTTATACTTCCATATAAAACATAAATCCAAATTTTTGATTTCTACAAAAACTCTGCTCCAACATTGATTAGAATCACACCAGAGCATCATGCCAATCTTGGTAGAACAGATACATCAATACCATTGAGCATTCCCGAGCCTGGTACAGCTCCACATACTCAGGTCTCACTGATTGGTATAAGCTGCATGTGAAGGCTCTCAGGATGCAGGTCTTAGATAGCACTGACCTAAGACAGTTCTGAATAGTTCATACTTTGGTGCTATTATAAAGGGTAATGTTATCTAAATTTCAGCTTCCAAGAAATCATTTACAAGTTGATAGCTTGCAAGTCATTGGACATAGGACAAGATGTCAAAGACCTAAACAAAGTACTTCCATGTTAACAAGTCCAGGCCTGGTGGCTTGTGAGAACACTGCACCCTGGTGGCACACTGAAGGAACCTCGCTCTCATTATTCCAACACACCCCACTAAAGAAGTTGATTCTAGCCAGGCGGTGGTGGTGCACACCTTTAATCCCAGCACTTGGGAGGCAGAGGCAGGTGGATTTCTGAGTTCGAGGCCAGCCTGATTTACAGAGTGAGTTCCAGGACAGCCAGGGCTACACAGAGAAACCCTGTCTCGAAAAACCAAAAAAAAAAAAAAGTTGATACTATACCTCAAACAATTTGTGTTTGTCTCTGAGTTGGATTCTCAAACCACAGCCTGAAAGGTAAAAGTGTGTCCATAGGGGCATGGAGTGAGCTGGATGGAGGAGCAGAGGGCATGTGGAAAAGGACTAAAACAGCTTCATTTATAGGACTGGCTACACTCCATCTGGTTGCCACATCCCACGAGGACACTGGAGTTCCCACTGGTCTCCACCTGCCTAGGTCTGACCTTGCATCTCTTTTGTGAAAGGTTGAAGACCGAAGTCAAGAAAAATAACAACAAACTGGGTTCAGTCACTATTGCTAGCTACTCTGTAAATTCACTTTAATATGAATTTAAGACTAGATCAGATAGGTCTTTAAATTAGTAACAACCAACCTGTCCACAGATGAATGTCCTCCCATTTTCCCCCAAATCTTACAGCTGTCCCCACCAACTACCTGGTCACACTCTACTTCCTTCTTTGATGTTCTAAGCATGGCAAAACTCTGACTTCCTTTCTCTCTGGCAATATGGTCAGATAGTCTATGTGCCAGTGATGGGAGCCCCTTCCTGTGCTGCCTGATGCAATATCTGCTCCCTGAATGCCAGGTGCTTCCTGTATGTCCTCATGTGTTGGCTTAAGTGTGTGTTCCCTTACATGTAGAATGTAACATGGTACATATGTAGTTAGCTCTGGAGCCCAACTGAAAGCATAGGCTTCCACCGTGCTGTGCTCTCTGTGTGGGTTACTAAATTCCCCTGGCTCTACTTCTGCTAAGGAACGGCTAGTGCTCAGTAGCTGCAAGGACCCAGCTGAGGCAGTGCTGGCCACTAAGGGCTCCTTGGCAACTGTGAGTCCTGCCTGCCTAGTATCTTCTGGTGTGGCCCAGCTCATACTAGAGCTTGCCCAGTGATGTCAACCTGGGATGTCAGTTACTGTACCCAGCAAAGCACACAAATGACACCATAGGAACCCAGCTAGCTCTGGTGGGGTGACTGGTCAGTAGGACTGACAGATGCAGCTGCCTACAGGCAAGTGTTGGGGCTTCAAGGTCAGTGGAGACTTTGGGCCTTCAGCTGTGCTCCACATCGCCCTTACTGAACTATCTGGCATAGAAAACCCCTTGTGTGGGGGATGGGGGGGTTCATTAGCCAGGTTAACTAAGGAACCAACACCCCACACCGATGCATCTAAGTCTTTCTTTGTAAGATGCTTCTTCCTCAGGGAAGCGGGTCCAAGATCTTGGCTGAGCCTGGCAGACTTTGGTGGCTGAGAGGGCTCTGTCCTCTCTGTCCTACAAGGGTATGGGTGGTGGTGTCCCAGAATTCCTCTGTGTGGTCATTTGATGAGCCTCCCTATGGCACAGGGTGTGTGCACCTCCCTCTGAGACTTTTGTCTGACTACTGCCAGAGGTGAGTTGAATACCACTTACCCAACAAAAAAAATAGTCCCACAAGAGAATGCAACATTCTCATCTAGTCATGGGGATCTGGCATTCAGGAGGTGAGTGCCACCTAGCAGTCACCACATTATCTCAGGGGAGCAACCATGACTCCCCTGGGCTCTGGTCATCTCCTATTCCAAACCTGGTATTGGTGGATTGGTGGTGTCTCCATAGTACCGAACCTGGGGGAGAGTAACACTGGAATGATGTTGAGGACACATACCAACATCCTGCATGCCAGGCAGCCACTGCTACCTCTTCCTCCTCAGTCAATGTTCCCTAAACCAGGACAGAGTAAGTGTTCTTGCCTTAAAACCATGGCAAGTAGGCAACATGGCTAGTCAGAGTTATCTCACCCTTGTGAGAGGCCATAGATTCATTCAAGGAGTTCACCAAGGTTCAATCAAGTAGGTTCACCAAGCTGGTGGCCCCATCCCTCCTTCCAGTACTGAGCCTTCCCAGAATGCTTGTGACATTCCCTTCCTGTCCCACATCCATAAGCAAATATCCAAAGCTCTTGTTCCTGACTACCTTGGGTATAAATATGAGTGACAATGGCTAAGCAGAGGAAAGCTCTGGCATGTGTGCCATGTTACCACAGCTCTCTGCCCCAAACTCCTCTATCAGAAAGTAGAAAGCACATGGGAAACATAGGCAACTGCTTCACTTGGATGACAAGGAGTCCTATGTACAGGTCCACAGCTGAGTATCCTAGTGACCACAGAGGCACATTTTGGCCTGTCTAACACTCCTAAGGTACATTAGGGTCCCCTGACATGCATGCGAACACACCAAGATCTGATGATACTCATAGAGGCAAATATTGGGTCCTCAACACCCACGGGGGCAAATATGGGGTCCTCAACATTTGCAGAGGCACCTTGAAGTCTGCCTAGTACCTCAAAAGACATGTCTGAATCTAGTGGACACCCACAAGGGCATATCTGCATCTATTTGATACCCACTGGGGCACATTTGGGTTTGCCCCATGCTCACCTGGGTACATCTAGATCTACCAGATGCTCACAAGGGTATATTTGGATCTAAAGCATACTCACATAAGCATACCTAGAAATTAGGTTGAGCATCTATTTGATGCCCAATAAGTAAATATGAGTCTTCCCAATGTCCACGGAGGCACAGCTGAGTCTCCCAAATGCCTGCAGGGGCACTGAACCTGCCCGGCATAAAGAACAAGAAGCATGAGAAGTTGTTGGCAGAGCAGAAAGTACTGGGCCTTTCCTGAAGCTGCTGGAGAATACAGTTACCTCTTCTCTGTGGGCAGCTCTCTAGTATCCAATCAACACAGCTCTGACAGACAGGGCATCCCCTTCAGGATGTTAGAGAGTAGGATCTCGCACTCCTAAAGATAGCAGGATGAGTCACATAGTCATGTCCCCCACCCAGAGAACCCAGCGAGGATGGGTTAACACGAGGCTCCCACTGTTCCCCCATATGGTGCCTAGCACCTGCCCCTCTGCTTTCTGCCAGGCCAGGCGGGGACATGGCTAGCAGTGGGTCTCAGTGGCCTTCTGAAAGGGAAATTTCTTAAGAGACATATCTCAGCTTGTCCTTGAGCTCATAAGAACCAGTGTCAGCCACTTGCAAATCCTGGAGTCCTCACAGGCACCACCCCTCCTGGAGACACGAGGCTTAGCCTGTTCTAAACATATGTCCTGGGCTAGGCAGACTCCCTTCAGGGCCTGGGCTGTAGCCAGAAAAAGCTTCACAGCTCCTCAGGATGCATGGAGCCTGTAACAAAATTAACCTCGTGGCAATTGTTTCCCCCACTTTGATAGCCCAATGTCAGCTCATCTGTTACAGGGAAATAAAAAAGTCAAGCCTAAATGTATAAAAAATTATGATGGAAGTCCTAAATAAAGCGTAGACTGCAAGCTCATTGAGTCAAAAATCAATCAATCAATGAGGGAGTGGGTTAGGAGCACCTCATAAGCCCCAAAGAAATCATTTGCCCAAACACTGGGATTTAACGGTGGAGGACCAAATTCCAACACTTTTAGGAAGTAAATAATGAAAAATCAATTCAGAGGAAAAACAGATCAAGAACCCTGACTGTGACGTGCCGACACATTTATTGCTGAATACCATTCCTCGGCTGACCCGAAAACTTCGGAAGGTGTTTATTTACTTTCAACACCTTCCAGGGATCAATATTTTTAATTTGGATCCGAGTTATTATTTTTCACATCACAGCAGCGGGGAGCAGCGTAAAGTGGCTCATATTTTAGTGCTAAAAAGATCGATACGACAGTTTCACCTTCACTGCGGCCCGGCTGCTGCGGCCGCACATCATCACATCCCGAAGGGCCATGGTACCGAGGCAGGAGGGCAGGTCATCACCCGACAGGGGTGCAGACAGCCATGATTTAACTGAGCGCAGAGCGCCCAGTGCCCTCAGAAAACCAATCTTGCTCCTCTCACTTCATCAGGCCTCGAGTGAGGAGGAGGAGGGCAGGGCCCAGTGCAGAGGGGGCCACTACTGGCCAAGATTAGTCCCTCATCATAAACACATTTGCCTTTCCCTCCTCTTCCTCAGAGCAAAGAACATCAGCCAACTCCATTAATTTCCCACAAATTTCCCACAACCTCTTATTTAGGAGAAAGCAGGGAGGCAGCACTCACAGAGCGGCGGGAAGGGGGCTTCTGGGAAGGGGCAGTCTCCACTCCTCAGTCTCGCCCTCAGAACCAGGGCTTCTGCTGGGGCAGTCAGGCCACACAGGGCAGGAGCCTCCTGAGTACACTCAGGGCATGGGGGCAAATGTGGACATCACACCAGGAAGGACAAATGTGTGACAGCCCCTTGCCAGCCTTCAGCACCTCACGTTCTCCCTAACCCTAATTTAACTATCACCAAACCAGTCCACCCCAAGCTCTGCAAATAAATCCTAGAACCGAGGAAAACCCAGGACACCTGAGTGAAAGCAGAGTCACACATCTTATGCCTAAATGCTCTGGCTTATACCTCTCAGAAACACCTATTACCAATAGTGCTGGCAGCTACACAGAAGAGAAAGTAAAGAAAGAGACCCTGACCTTGTACGAAGGCAGAAAAAGAACTACCAGCCCACATGTGAGCAGCATCCAGGTATTTAGGCTATCTTGACTGGCAGGTCTGAGGCCTTCTGCCAAGCAAGAGCCTTGCAAAAGCAGACAGCAGGACGTTTGCATTCACAGAGCTGTCCCTGAAACTAAGAGGTAGACTTTGCCTACTGGAGCCACCCATAGCCTACTATTGTCCCTGAATAAGATGGGTCACTAGAATCTTCAGTTTCTGGCCTGCTCAGGACACCATTCAACTACCATTATCCACCGCATAGGCTGCTTATGAATAAGATTCCTAGGGGAGCAGATGGGGCTAGAGTTTCCTTAAGCACCCCAAACACTCCTAGTATTATCCAGACTATCACACCCATGTCTGCCACCAACAGAACAGCATGCAAGCTTTTCTCCAGGCACCTGCACCTTAAGAGGCATGTGCAAACCTCCAGGAATGTTCTACCTCCAGTTATCCAGTCTCCTTCCTTGGCCTGAGGCAAGGTATGGGCAAGCCCAGGTCGAGACAGGATGGTACTGAGAAACCTGCAGATGCTGCCTCTTGTCAACTGCCCCAATGGCACAGCTCTCTCCCTGAGGACCTATGACAGCACACTAAGCCTTCTCAGACCTCTCAAGAGCTATGCCACCCATAGCAACAAAGTCTTTCCAACAATAAGCTATTAGTAAGGTATGACTCCTCCAAATTCCCCCTAGCTGGTCAAGAATTTCCTTTCCATGGAAAGGGGGTAGTCCCTCCTGTCCCCTAGCCCTTTACTCTAGAAACAAGAGCTTTAGCCAGGTCATATCAGCTCTCAAGGTTCTACCCAGTGCCCTCTCCTCTGGGTGCAGGCAGAAGCAAAACCTAGAAACCTATTACCTTCTAGTTCCCAACAGGAATGCTATTAAATTAGCTGCAGCACCCAGGGTTGGCTCTATAGCCAGACAAGGACCATAGCCCTAGACCTGGGCTTTGGATCCTGTCTTAGTCAGGGTTTATATTCCTGCACAAACATCATAACCAAGAAGCAAGTTGGGGAGGGAAGGGTTTATTCAGCTTATACTTTCCACGTTGCTGTTCATCACCAAAGGAAGTCAGGACTGGAACTCAAGCAGGTCAGGAAGCAGGAGTTGATGCAGAGACCATGGAGGAATGTTCCTTACTGGCTTGCTTCCCCTGGCTTACTCAACTTCCTTTCTTATAGAACCCAGGAATATCAGCCCAGGGATGGGACCACCCACAATGGGCTAAGCCCTCCCACCCTTGATCACTAATTGAGAAAATGCCCCATAGCTAGATCTTATGGAGGCACTTCCCCAACTGAAGCTCCTTTCTCTATGATAACTCCAGCCTGTGTAAAGCTGACACACAAAACCAGCCAGTACAGATCCCCTATTCAGGCACCAGAACTGTAGATATCAGGTCACCAGAATGGGATGAGAGAATGTGCTGAGGACATGGACCAGGTCATATCTGAAGCCCACTACAGAGAACACGGCCTCTGGCTTCCCAGACCAGGTGAGCAGCCAGCAAAGCACTGGTGAACACTCCATGCTGAAAGGCATCCCTTCAGCAACAAAACAAGACAGCGGTGGAATTATATGAAAATAAATTTTCATTCTCTTCCTTACTTTGCCATTCTGAAGCAAGAGTACAAGGAAGCCGTTATCTCACGCACTCTTATTGATGCACCCGCTTGTCGGGAGGTAAGCGATGTGTTTTCTATGCTCCTCCGAGTGGCTGGTTAAATCAGACACATGATTTCCATGCTGCTAGAGTGTCTGATCAATAGATACTAGCACAGACTTGGAAAACTTCACTCAGGTAGTTCCTCAGTGTCCAATCTGCATGGCTGGCTTACTGTGAAACTCAACTGTGCCACACTGTGATGCCGAGAGCCCTGGAGAGTAGCCTTCAAAGACCATCTCCAACACTGGAGGCAAGAGGCATAAACCCAGGAAGTAGTTCTAGTGCCAGGTGGGCTTGCTCTTTCCCCCCCCTCTCCCTCCCTCCCCTTCTTTTTTCTGGATCCTCTGAACTCTGATTACCATTCACACCAGCTCAAGGTCATCTTTCTATTCTCTAATCCACACAGAACAGAGCTCAGCTTCCAGCTAGGGCTTTTCTTCAAGGACCCTCCCTCTTAGGTCTATCTCATCTGGCAGGCCCAAGAAGGCTACCCTAAGAATAAGGATCCCTGGTACCATCCAACAAATCCTCAACTGCACTGTGGCTCCAACTTTGAAAAGGTTGGGGTTTCTTCATTTTGTTAAAAATCAGTGTTCTTATGAGGGTACAGCCTCGTGTTACATGCCAAACTTAACAGATTTGACCCATGACTCTTCTACCAACATGACTGGGTCACAGGGGCTATTCCCACCAACTCCTTCCCAACATGTGGTGTGCCTCTCCACCAAGTAGTAGAGCCCCCCATCCTCACTGGGGCAGTCTCTGGCAGTGAGAAGTGGTTCTAGCTAAGGTACCGCCAGTACATGAACATGTACTCTAGGAGCCAGCTGTCCCTCAGGAAGAGGGCACAAGGGTTTGAGAAGGGAAGCAAGAAGCAAGCAGGCAAGCCAGTGCACAGGTCAGGTAACAGGAAGCCACAGGGAAGCCGACAGTAGGGCCTGGAGAGTGGCAATGACAGCCCCAGCCCACAGAAGGATGCAGATGTCCCTTCAGGAGCACCCCATGGACATCTGGCATTCCAGGGACCAACAGCAATGATTCAGTCTCCAGGAGGATGAGTTCCATGTTCCTGCAGCAGGCGGTGGCCAGGAGCTATGTAAAAAGGAGTTGATGGAAAGAGCTGATGAGAGCCCTGGGCCCCGAGTAAGGGCAGTACAGTGTGTGGTGGGTGGGCACCACTCCACTTGGGAAGCACAGCATTTGCTCTTTTAGTTCCTCTACAGGTAGCTGCAGAGCCTCATACAACCACGTCAACAGAAGAGCTATGCATTTCACTTACCTCACTGATGTTTAAACTGGTGGCACCTTGACCAGGACACTAACAATCAAAAGCACAAACCAGTCTCTGGATGCCATGGATGCCACAGGCCTCAGAGCCATCTCTGCTGCCGTCTCAGCAACGCCAGCTTCCACACACTGCACGGAGCCCAGGGCCTTCCTACCGGGATGTGTTCCCCAATGCTTTCAGTACTGGCCTGGAAGCGCAGCACAGAGAGAAACGTAGCCTCTGCCCCCCTGTAACTCCTCCTCGGGGAGCCCTTTCTCGGCTGCACTTTGGCTTCTGGCCCTCCAGTCCCTGTGATTCTCTCATGCCTCACTGAGTTCACCTCTTTGGATCCAAACTCCTTGCATCTGGGACAGGAACTCACCCAGTCCCTGAAATTAAACACACCCACCAACAGCCTCCAATTCTCTTCTGTTCATGATGGTCACCCTCTCTCCAAGGTGTCACTGCCTTCTCCTACCCCATCCAGAAGGATTGTGGGTATTCACATTTCCCCCACACTCCTAGCCCTCCAGTGGTCTGCCAGGAGACAAGTTCATTCAGTGACTCTAAACATGGGACAGGGACCTGTGTGGGTAATCCTGGGAGAAAACAGCAAACAAAAACAAGCTAAGCCAACCAAGGTAAGCTCTCCAGGGAAGCAAAGTCAGGTCCTCTTACTGCTCTAGGACACAGTATGCTCACTCCTGCCCTCTCCTGTGACTCACAATTAGCCATTCTGCTGGCCCAAGGCCAACATCCTCCTCCGATTAAAACACTCAAACACAAGGAACAGGATGGGGACCCAGATTTTCCAGTGGTAGCAACCTAACATGTCAGTCTGGCAGAATGTCTGAAGACCCAGACTTCTAATAAACAATTTTCCATGTAAAACTCACAAGGAGCAGTGACAAAGCCAGGGGCCCAGCATCGAGGGGTCATTTTCATGGTTTCTGTACAGCATAGACAGCAGACATCCATCTCACATCAATAGAACAGTAAGCACAGAGAACTTAATGTCCCCACTTCAGGAGTGATCCCTGCATGGAGCATTGTGGCTGCATGTGCTGCACTGGTGCCACCTCCTGGCAGCAAAGGCCATTTGCAATTCTCCTATTCTAAGTCCCTGGAGCATCACCAGCAACAGAGGCAGCAGATCTTAAGCTAGCAGTCTATCCCATCACCAGGAGCTCCCACCCCCACCCCAACGACCACCCCCACAGGCAGCTCATACAGCAGGTGCAGTTCATTCAGTTCAGCAGCTTGCTGGAAACAGGCCACTATTTTCTGATCCCCATTAATGCCCATGACAGCATTTATGTATAAGATAAATTCATCTCAATTTCCTTTTTCAATTAATGGCCTATTATTTGAACCAGACTCAGCTAAAAACACTCAGCTGATACCATCAATCTTACAAAGATTAAATTTCTCTGTCTGAAACTACAGTGTACCAGGCTAGGCAGGAGGATGGCTACCTAGCTGTCGGAAGCTGCCAGCTATGTTCAGGACCCCAAGGATGGAGGTCCTTCCTACCAGGACCTCCTAAGGCCCTCACTAAAGGCCATAACACTCCAAGAAACACAGGGAAGGGCTGTGAAGTGGATGGTGCCCAAAGACCCAGGACCACTGTAGTTACAATCTGGGATAAGAGAGCTCTACTCTCTGCTACCTACAATGACTCCAGACAGAAATGGAGAGCCCTTGATCATCACCATTCAATCAGACATGAGGCACTTCATATCACACTGTGGTTGATAGAGAAGCTGGGTACCAGGACAGGAATGCCAAGGCATAATCACTGCTTGACAAGCAAAAGGGGAACAAAGCAAAGCAGATCTACCACATGCCATGCTCTACCTTCAGACTGCGACCTTCTTCCTCTGTCAGCCCAGCTATGAAGGCTCTTGCAGTGTCAAACCAGCCCTGTTTGTGCATGTGGGATTTATCCTCCCTTCCCTGTACTTTTAGGTCATTCTGTCTATATAGTCAAAGGGGAGTTATGAAGAAAAGAACCTTCCTACATATGATGCCCTAGTGGAGCAAGGCCTTAATGGAGGAAAGACAGGAAAGATGCTGCTACTGAGCCTTCTGCAGCACTGATGCCCACGGTCCAATGGTGATGTACCTTACTAAGATTCTGTCTGCATTTTCTGTTGGAAATCCCATTGCCATAATCAGATATAAGAGTACATAAGTTTTGTGAAATTGTGGAAACCCTTAGCCATTGTTTTTCCAAGCATTTCTGTTCCCTCTGCCCTCTGGAAGGCCCTACAGACATGGTGCCAGGCCACATGACGTCATCTCAGAGTGACCCTTTCTAGGCTGTTTTCATTTCTAGCAATTTCTACTGCTTTCCCTCATTACCCCCTTTCCGTCTGTTGTGTCGAGTCTGATGTCTATCTTCACTGATACCTCTTGTCTTTTTCATCTGTGTAAACCTGACTTAAGAAGATTAAGAAATTTGGGTATTGGCAGAGGAAATCCAGAAGGCTAAAGGGAGGGGCCTTTTACAAGAAGGAAAGAAGCACGGAGCTGAGAGGAAGAAGCCAGTAACAGAGGCAGCAAAGGGAAGATGAGGGGGAAGCAGGAGGACTATATTCTAAGCAGGACAGGGCTAGAGGAAGGACACCTCTGAGAGTGGGTGGGTGGGGGTGAGTTTGAAGAAAATGTCTTTGAGAGGATAGAACATACCTGGCACTGGAGGCTCCAAACCCAGAGACTGAAACCTTAGCAGGTTGACAGGTCTCTAGCCTAAGGACAACCCAAAGCCTGCCACCCGCCTCTGTCTCTGTCTCTCTCACAAACACACACACACACACACACACACATACACACACACACACACACACACACACACACACACACACACACACACACACACACGATGCAGGGCAGGAGCCATGCCCTGTTCTGCCCACCATGACATACACCCTTGCTATATCTCTCCATATACTCCAACAGAAGCCAAGCTCAGGGTAGCCCATGGCAGAAGATGGGGGTGACAGACAAGGGCCACTGCTAGATCTCATCTCATGGAGAAGAGAATTTAGCACCTATGAATGTTACAACATGTCAGAGGGCAAAGTAAAAGGCATTGGAGCAGAAAGTTAACTCAATCCCTGAAGGTCTAGGCACCTTAGTGCTTGAAATGCCGTTCTCCAAGCCAACAGTTACAAAGGCTTTCAAACGATACGTCCTAGCCCTTCCCAGTGCCTCCTACCTCCTAAAGCAGCTATGACCCAGGACACTTCTAGAAGAGGGACAATTCCTATGAGGTTGGTGCAGGCTTTATCCTATACCACTGTAAGGCACACCAGTTCTGAAGCAGGTTTACCTCTGAAGGCCTGCTCAGGGTTTACAAAGTGATTGCCAAGCCCGGGAGCAGGCTCAGGCTCCAGTTCAATCTCTCATCTAAGTCACACTGGAGACCCTGGATCCTTCCTCTCTGTCATACATCTCAAGGCCAGCCTCCCTGAACTGGCCATTCCCACCCCAGCTCCCGCCCATGCTCTCTCTGTACCAGCAATGAGATGCACTCTTAAGCCTCGGCCACCAGCTCTGCCAGGCTGGGGGTCGGGGGGGGGGGGAGACTCCAACCATCCAATGGTCAACAGAAAGTGAGGAACTTTTCATAGGACAGTCACACTGTGCTGTGTGTGACAGTGCATGCATGCCCACTTAGTGCTCTTCAGGAACAGCCAAGATTCTGTTCCCTTGGCCTGGGATTCATGCCATAGCTTAAAAATGACTCACCGTGAAGTGTTCCTGTGACTTGTAGTTTTCATCCAGGTAGACACGCGCCCTGTTGTATTCTTTCATTGCGTCACTGGATAGTAGTTCTCTGGGAGGGAAAGAATGAGCACAATAAGCAAAGGCCCAGACACTAGGCCTTCCTGCCCACAGGGTGCGCCTAGCCACCAGGCCTTCCTGACCACAGTGTGTGCCTAGCCACCAGGCCTTCCTGCCCACAGTGTGCTCCTAGCCATCAGGCCATGATGAAAACTGTTCTTCACATCACCCCGAGACCCACACAGCCCCTAAATGGACCAAGCAGGAGGGCGGGAAGGAGGAAAGGGGGAAATCAGTGATAGGCACAGTAGAAACTAAAGTCCTCTTTGTGTCCTCTGGTCTCTACTCAGGCCTGTGAGATGCCTACACCATGAGGCCTCCCAGGGATAAAGACACTGATGGGAGCTGGACAGTGGTGGCACATGCCTTTAATCCCAGCACTTGGGAAGCAGAGACAGGCAGATTTCTGAGTTCAAGGCCAGCCTGGTCTACAGAGGGAGTTCCAGGACAGCCAGGGCTACACAGAGAAGCCCTGTCTCAAAACAAAAACAAAATCAAAAACAAAAACAAAAACGATGCTGATGGGAATACCTGGGACCCACTTAGGCCACACACCATGTGTAGGTGTCTTCCAGAGTCTGCTGCTGTCATTGGCAGCCCCACAGTGCAGACAGTGACAGTGACTAGCATTCACTTAAAGGAGACAGTAGCCTGTGCTCATCAGCCAATGTGACAGAGCCTCACTGCGTCTCCCTCTATCCCTTTTTAAGGTCAAAGCCCAATCAGTTGACTTTAATCATCATCTCTAGGTTGGCTAGAGAAGAAGGACCTACCACACATCTAGCCCAGAAGGTGGGACAAAAACCCATTCCTTCTCTGCTGCTGGTGAGAAGCAGGCACAGCATATGACTCAAAGTACATATGTTAGGGAAGGACCCCAGGGGGGGAACCTTAAGTCGAGGAAAGAGGCAGCAGATGAGCTTGGATGGATTCCAGTGGACCCCGAGGTATTGCTGCTGGCAGCCACAGATCTCAACATGTTCAGGGGTGTGAAAGACAGAGAAAGAAATGCCTGGACACCAACCCTGAGCACTGAATTGAGGTTCTGAGGAGTGAGGAATAGAGATGACAGGGTACCAAGCCTGAGCACCATGCTCATCCGGTGTCAAACGTCTGATGTGTGAGATGGCTTGAACGCAATGCCCAAGACATGCTCAGTAGCAGAAAAGAACTAACCCTTATATATTGCTGTCGGACCTCCACACACAGGATGCTGGCACGTGCTGCCCTCCTCCAGACAAATGTGAGTAAAAAAGCTACCTGACATGGGAAGGATCAACATAAGGGCCATAGTTTTTTCAAAACAAGCTACCAGCAGATCCAGGCCCAGAAAGACAAAAGTAATAGGACTAGTGGAAAAGAATATTAAAATGATAAATATAAATATGAGCCCTAAAGGAAAATAAGAGTGTACAGAAGAAAGGAGTTTCTGGTGCTGACAGACAAGAATGGGGATCTCACGGGATAGACAGAGAGTAGGTATCCCTGCAAAGCATTGCAATGCAGTAGGGGCTCCCACGCCATGTGGAAGGCTGAGCCTCTCTGGGCAACACTGAATCAGGGCAAGGGAGGAGGGGGCCGGGAGAAAACCAGCATCTATGGACAGAGGGGAGTAATGTTCTCCAAACTTAGGCAAACCTGTAGGTGCACAGTGCGAAATAAACAATATTAAACCAGAACACAGCAAACTGAGCTGCTACAAACAAGGTAGATGTAGATGAAAGTGAGCAGCCGGGAAAGCACATTATCCACAAGAAGATGAAGATGCACACAAGGGCTGGGCTCTGGTCGGAAACAATGAAACACAGAAGACAATGACATGGTGTCCTTGAAGTAGTGAGGGAACTGACAAGCTCCCATTCATCCCCAATAAACGCAGCTTTCAAAAATGAGAACAAGGAACTTGTTCAGACAAACAAAGGCCGAGAGAATCAGCAGCAGCTGACGTGTACAGAAATAAACAGTACAGAAAGCTCTTTGGCTAAGGAAAATGGTCCAGGTAGGAGCTGAGTCCAGCCAAATACAAACAGCACTGTGCAGAAAATCCACATGAGGGCACCTGACAGCCCCGGCCTTCTCAAGACAGCTGCTCTTCAAAGCCAGAGCAGCAAGGCCTGCACTGCCACACACAGCCCATTCAAGGGACAGTAGTGGTGGAACCTCTCTCCTGAGGGCCACTGGCCTACAGGTGCCCAGGGCTCAGTGCCCACGGCACCTTCCCCCTTCAGATGCTCTGCTGCTCCAGCCCACAAGCCTCTCTCTCCTTTGTCAACTTGAAGTTCTTGGCATAAACACTAATTTCTGATGTGTACTGCAGATGTTCCTCAGAAGGTGGCTTAGCTCTTCCTTTGTTGAGAATATCTTTCTGTAACAGTATGGCTTTCTTTAACAGGACAAATGTGTCAACCTTATCTTTCTAAGCTGCAAGTTTTGCACATTCTGAAAGAAATCCTCCCTACCTCAAAGCTACAAAGATTACTCTTCTGTATCTCCATCTTCAAATTTTACTTGAGTATAACTAGAATTCTTCTGAGGCAACGGACAGTGACCTCTTGGGACATGTGTGGTGCAGGATCTCTAGGAGCCACTTCTCAGCCTGCTGCACCAAGTGCATACACCATGGAAGACATCCTGTACAGCACGTCTCTACCTACCCTTGCTGTTCCACTACTGTAATGGGAGCTAGTGCTCTGGCCAGCAGAACACCACCTCAATTTCCTTCTGGACTGTTTCTGTGCTGTCCTTTTCCACGTGCCAGTATTTACTTATAGAGTGTTGGGGAGTATGCTTTGGAACACTTCCTTTCAAACTGTCTTCAAGACTACTTGGGAGCAATGTACAGAGTTTTTGATACCCAATCAAGCTCCAAGACCTTGAGTGGTGGGAATGCAGCACATGTCACTTGAAAGAAACTCTGCTGTGAACAGGTTGCTTGCTCTGTCTCTCTACACATGGGGATGTTCAGGATCTTAGCTGTCACCTGCGCGGGCATGTAAGCACTGAAGGAGTACTTCCTTCTTTTCTTGTCAAGTTCAGGCCAGATGCAAACAGAAGTAAAGGGGCAAGAAAAAGTGGTAACAAGGGCCAGTGAGATGGCCTAGTGGGTAATGTCATCTCTTGTACAAGCCTGAAACCTTAATTTGATCCCCAGAGCCCACATAAAAGTGGGAAAAAATTGACTCCAAAAAGTTGTTCTCTGACCTCTGTATGAGCTATGTAGCATGTGCTCACACCCCTTACACACATGCATGCATGCATGCATGCACAAAGGCACACACACACACACACACACACACACACACACACACACACATATTAAAAATCAGCAACAGAGCCAGGGATGGAGGGAACACCAGAGACCCATGGGGTGGGTAGTGCCTTCATTGCACTCCAGGAACTGAGGCAAAGCTCAATACCCAACTATGTCCATGCCAAGCTGTTCCAATAGAGGACAGGTCCCATGAACACCCCATGGATATTTTTTCTGCAACATTCCCTGTGGTCAAAGCTGTGGCCTAGATGACTTCTTTCAAAGCCATACACCAGGAACAACAAATGAGCCCAATGTACCCCTGATGTTCTGCAATCCTTTCAGAACCTTAGACCATTTCCCATTGAAAACTACATCCAGGATTCCCTAAATTCTGACTTTTCCTCTTCATCCCTAGTCACCTTTCTGGTCATCATTAGGATGATTGAAGACCAAAAAAGGGAAAATGGGGTCTAAGGGCAAACAGGAACTTCTAGGCACAGGCAAGAAAGGGCCCTGATTCCAGACCTAGAGCAGGTTGGGTTCCTGCTTGTTCCCCTGTGTCCATTCACAGAGCCATCTCAAGAGAGCCCATTCCCCTTCTTCCTGGCCTGAGCTCAGAATGTTCTGTCTTCTCAGGAGCCACAGTGCACAATTTGCATTGGCTCCATACATACAGTGCCTGTCTCCTGGATGGCATGTTACCTCCCAGGCTTCAAAGCTCAAAAACTGCTGCAGAACCCAGTCCTGCCCATCATCCACTGTCTACTGCACTCACCCACCTCAGGTACTCTGATGGGGGAATCCCCAAGACCTGCGCCCACCCACCCCCCCACCCCCCCTACCCACCCCCCACCCCCTGCCTAGCATCACAGGTGCTTGCTCTATGGAAGTGTGAGTGGCTGCCAGATCACTGAGCCACACACCTCTCTGGGGAAAACTGCAACTCCCTCAACATGATCCACAGACAAGTTTCAAGGAGTGGTATTCAAGACCACATCCCATCCAAAGACCTACCCCACGGTCCACAGGCTCCAGCTGAGACTTACTTGACAAATTTGTCCACATGAGACATGGAGGCCTCGTAGTTTTTCCCTCCAAATTCTTGGCAGTGCAAGGCCATGAAGTGAGGCTTGTGTGTGTGCAGGACCTGGGAAGGAAGCACAGAGTTAGGGCACAAACCACAGCAGGGCAATGAAGCACGTACCTCACCTCAACAGCCAGGCATCCCCACAGATAACAGGCCAAAGGCCACACAGCTGTGTCCACAAGTTCTTTACAGATTCTATGAGTTGCCACCTTTATACTGCCAACTGTTTATTTCTAGCCTCTTCCATATTTCCTTTGCAAAGATTCAGAATTTCTAAGAAGCCTTTTCAATAACCTACAGGCACTCTTCTCTAATTACAAAAAAGCAGTACTATGCTATGGACAAGAGAACATCAGGAAAGTTCTCAACCCATGTCAAAACCTCAGCACATCACTAATACTGCTGTGCATACCTGCTAAGAGATTGAGTCCAGGCAACCATGTATGTAATAGTATGTGCTCCTGTGCATGTTGGAAGTCATCATGCATGCAGAATTGGGTATCAGCTTAAGTTAGTGTGAGACCACTGCCTGTGTGCTGTCATGTAGACATGTATGTATGTATGTGCTCACTCTGCATAGGCTCATTCTTAATTCAGGATCACCAAGGCTGGCTTCTAAGCTGACTCCAGTACCCATGCTATCTGAAGCACCAGATATGTACATCATATGTTCCCTATAGCCCTAGAAGATGCTGCCCTATTGTCTAATTTATAGCAGCAGGAGTCTGGCATATGACAGAAACACACCCATGGTCTCATGGGCATTGAGTGAGTGGCACAGTCTGAGCTTGTCTACAGCTCACAACTCTACTTCTGTCCAACCATTAGGTTCCTAGTTTTCCAAAACATTGCTGAAGTTAGCAGCAAACTTTGCTTGGCATGGTTAGAACAGTGAAGGAAAACCAACCATCTCCTGGACAGTAAGGTGGTGAGGCACTTGGTTCTGTCCTCCTGAAGTATGGGGAGAATAGCACCTAGAGGGCAGATCACTGATGGGAGGCTGGGCCCCAGCAGACATTGAAGAGCTGAGGTGGGGTGAGGAAGGGCCTCCCTCTGGGAAGGGCTAGAAGGAGGATCAGAGAAGAAAACACTAAGTTGAGGTTACTATGACCACAGGGCCAAGGTGGTAGCAGGGAAACTCACAGGCAGGTCTGGAAGCCAATGTACATAGAGTCAGTCCCCAAGTGCCACAATTTTCATTTTAGGAACTGAGTTATTCTTCAAATCTAGTGGTCTTCATCTAACTTCCACGTAGCATTTTCCCTTTCTAAGTGAGTTTTTATTGTTTAAGCAAATAGCCTTTCGTAGCACAAAGGTCAATATTTGAATGACTAGAACTCAAGGGTCAATTACAATCGTGCATATCTTCAAAAGAGAAGAATCTAAGATCAACAGCTATGGGCAGTGGAGGAAGGAGCTCCAGGTTAGCAAGAAAACACTAGCATAACTGTCAGGCAGGGCATGGTACCAGGCATACTGATCCCTCTCTAGACACCATAGGCACTTCTCAGAAGTCAGACTTGGCCAGAAACTCCAGGAGATATGACCTGACCAGGGCAGAGAACAAGGTAGATCAGACCATAGCTGTGGTCAAAGTACATATCACCTGGAAAAGACCTAGCCTAAGGGGGAATGATCCAGGAGAAGGAACACAATGAGTGGGCCACATTTACCAAGCAGGCCAGTCTGCTCCACTGAAGGTCCCTGGTTGAAAAGAGTGGCATCTGACAGACAGCTATGCATTGAAAGCCAGCAAACAGGATGAAAACCATCCACCGCAGGTGTCAGCACAGCCATACAGAACAGCAGTAAAAAGCCTGGCTGAGACTCAGCCAAAGTTATAGCCAGCACCGGCACCAGAGGGAGCACCAGAGGGAGCACTGTCTGCATCCATTCCACAGGCATGCAGGGCAGGAGCATACTGTGTGTTTCTAAAAGTGGAGGCATAGCAGAGAGTTCATCAGATTCACCCAGAGAGGGCCTTAGCCCTGCCCTGACTGCCTCAGAAAAGCAAAACCCAAACACCCTTGGAAGTCGCAGGGTCCTAAACCTGAACAGAGAACCTGAAGCCTCACAAGAGTGACAAGGACAACTCTAGAAGGGTAGCTGACTGGCTGGCAGGGGTCAAATCAGTTACATTAAAGTTTTAAAAAGTAAAGTATGTTTGTGTGTATCTTAAACAGTACCAGTGAAGACTTTAAAGGAACAGAGTGGTGATGAGGTATGTAGGGACTGTCAGATGAGGTCAGCACTGACAAGTCCTGACCTGACCAGGCTGTCCAGGATGTACCTCCTAACCTCACTGTGTGTTCACAAGTCTCACGTCTGCCAGCTGTGGGCTGAGTAGCACAGGCTTGGGACTGATTTGCCACTTTAGGAACATGAACCCAATGAGTGGCACACTGTGCCCAAGAACATCATCAAGAGCTTTGCCTAAGTCCCTGGACATCAGTGACTCCTTCTTGCCCTGGATTCTCCTCTTCATCACTGACATCGGTCCCCACACTGGGTTAGTGCTTTGGAGATCACCTCATGACTACCACTGTGTGTCTTGGGGCCAGTTTCTGTCCTGCCTATGCTGCTTCTATACATTAAAGATGAGGCTTCCCCCACAGGTGGTAGGAAGTAGCCATGAGCTGGTGTGAGGAAGAGCGTGGGTCACTGCCACTTGGCAGGACTCCTTTGCTTCATTCATGCCTGGACACATTTGACTTGGGCCTCAATCTGTGTTGGACTTGGGGATATGGAACCCACAATGATTATTATTATAACCCATCCACCATAGTCAAAGAAGCAATGGGCACTGTTGTCTCCTGAGATCCCAACAGTCTGTGTGACTGGGATACGAGGAATGGTCACCTCAGAGGGCAAGGCTGGGATCCCAGTGGGCCACAACAAGCAGCACCAGGGGCATGTGCTGGGTAGCCATTCCTTGTGAGTTCCAACACTGGTGCCAGCTGAGCCCTCTAGTAACAGGGCATGCTTCTCTCATGGGAACACACACCTAGGACCTGTCTAACTAGCACTCAAACAGGAATCTCATTCAGAACTATATCCTGGTGCTCTTCCCATTCTCGTCATGTACTGATATATGGAATGTTTTGAAGGTGTGCCCGTTCTCCTCACTGACTGATATCTGGGGTGTTTTGTAGGTGTGCCCATTCTCCTCACTGACTGATATCTGGGGTGTTTTGAGGGTGTGCCCGTTCTCCTCACAGACCTGCATCTGGGTGCTTTGCTGCTGGTGTGCTCTTTCTCTTTGTGGAGCATGTTTTTTTTTAAGAATAAGCAGCATGCTTACCTTCGTAATAGATTCTTCTGCAGGCTAACACCACACATCCATTGTTAAGAAAGACCTTCCAGGGGCTCTGGTATTTTCAAGCTCTATGAAGTGAGCTGAAATCCACTTTTGCTCAGCCTTCATGATGCATGTCCCCAGCCCCCTCCCTCATCTATAGGTCCTCTTCTCTTGCTTCTTCAGCTACAACTTTTTTAGGTTGGAAGAATTTTTTATTTGCATGACACCTACCCACTATGTGATGCATGAGTTCCCCTTGGGTGAAAGCACAGATGATTAATGAAAACATCACATGGCATAGTGTTGTAACTGGAATATAAAGGAGGAGGGGAAGATAAGAGCAGAAAAAGTCATTTTAAACAACAACAACTAAAAGTTGTCTTAGTTTGCTGAGATGTACAGTCTCTAGAAAGTCAATTGATTCCTGGCAAGCTATGCCAGAGAAAACCAAATATCACCAGACCTATGAGAACCGAAGACTGGAAAAGTTCATCTAGAGAAAAGTAATGGAACACAGACTCAGTGAAGATTCTTCAGTTCCTCTGATGTTGTTCAGGGAACAGATTCTCATGCTAACAAGAATACAGGCCACATCCATGAGGAAAGAAGGCAAAATAAGTCCATTTTCAAAGAAGAAAAAAATTCAGAAAAATCCCTTCCACAGACCTGCTCTGCTCTAAGCAGCACCAGGGACAGATGTTTGCAAGAGGCCTTTAGAATTCTTGGAATTGAGGAAAGGTTTAGGTAAACAGAAAGATAGCTTCTTGCTGTTTTAGATACATAGCTTCTAAGGTAACTAATGCCACAAATTTCCCCAAATTTCATATATACATATGTTATATATATTAAACACAAGCTACACACACTCACACACACATGCACACACACATGCACACAAAACATAGAAACCGTGATATGTGTATTTATACATAAGCAAAACAACCTACATCTCTGAAGACAATTTAGCAGCAATGCTAACCCACCCTAGATCAGCGCTTCTGGAAAGGCACAAAGTTACATCAGGAAACAGAGTCCCCAAGATTCTGGGGCAGATTCCAGGACATCAGTGCATGGGCTCTAGGGAGATCTCAGGGGTCTACAACTTAGAGTAGGTCGGCACCCAAGAGAATCATGACAGGGTTCCTGGGAAGAAAATAAACATAGAGAAGCCACCCTGGGTCAGAGGGGAGTAAAGCAGAAGGGAGGAGATGTCCAAAAAGGAGTCTGAGAAGTCAAGAACCATGATGTTCAAGAAGAAGCAATCAGGAAATAAGCCACAACCAGTCAAGGTACCTGACTCAGCAACTGACAGGAGAGGGCGCCAGCACACCAGGAAACTCGCAAACTACCACCACAGCCCGAACAGCAAGTTCCAGGAGTCCCTGGCATGCAGCTGAGGGTTAAAAGTCCTGCATACAGAGAAGCCTCTGCAGAATAACCACGCAGCAGAGTAAGCCATGCTCACTGTGAGCGCAGAGCCAGAACCCACAAGAAGAAACGAAGAGCCAAACAAGAGATGAGGACACAGTACTCAAGGAATGGCAGAAAGAACAAATCACAATGGGCACCAGGAAAGAGCAAGTAAGGAACCTCAGGACTGTGGAAGTGAGAGGTCCCGCAGGCAGGAAGGAGGCAGGAGGGAGGAGTGACGCCCGCCCAGCTGGGAGGAGGATACAGAGCTGAAGCAGGACAGAGCAGAGCAGCACTGGCCACCATCACAGGAAACACGATTTGAATTTGCCCAGGAACAGGCTCCTAGAGCACCCAAACCAAACCCGAAAGCGTCATCTCCAAGGCCTCTGGAGCAAAAGACCTACAAACAGTCACAGCAAAGGCCCAGCCTGGGGCTCGACTCTGTAAACACAATGTCAAAGGAAGGAAACCATAAAAACACCTTCAGAAACATCTCAACGGGATAAAGTACTATATCCACTGAGGGTACTGTCAAGCCAGCTTCTCATAAGAAAATGTAGCATGTCTGTCCCAACCGTGCTCTGAGACATCTAGGTGATCTAGGTAGGGACTATCTGTGTAGGCCTTGCTAGCCACTTGTGTCTGTGTAACAGCTGAGCGTTTCAGGGAGAACATAAAGCCAGCTACAGGCTGTGTCCCAACTTCCCAAAACAAATTTGGCTAATAAGGGTGCAGATCCCAGGTGTGATTACTGATGGTACCTGTTAGGTTCTTCAGTACCCACATATACAACTATATACCACATATAACTCTTTACAACCTCAAGGTTTCCACACAGATAGGGGAGCATTTTTACCGCTACCAGCATGTACCCAATCTGATGTTGTCACCAATGACAAGCCATATATGGGACAGTGGTCTCCAGAAATGGAACTGGAAACCCTACCACCTCATGATGGCATGGTGTCTGTGTCTGTAGTGATGCCAGCACACAGCCACTACTGCACAAATGACTGTTCCTGGTTTACATATTCAGTATGTAAACTCTTCAGAGATAGAGTGTTGTACTCCTCCTTCCTAAAAAAAGGCTTCTCTAAAAACGGTCTGCCCACAGTGCAGCAGCAGCAGCAGCCTCCTCCATCTCTAATCATATCCCCTTACTACATCCAAGGGCTACCCTGAATGCCTGCCTTGGCCACCTAAGTATATGAGTACACTCTGGATGCGTGCCTAGCAAAAGCATCCCATGACAGGCTTCTCAGAATGAGTCCCTGCTGCTAATTGACACATGACTGTGTATCACAAAACTAGGGCAACCACTCAAAATGCCAGGAAAAAGGCAAACATCTAAAACATAAATCAGAACAGAATGCAAAACCCAAAACAAAGTAGGAATGAGAAACAAAGAACAAAAAGCAGAGTGTACACGCAGCAAGCAAGCATGAAGGGCAGACCCAACTCAGCCCACTGATGCTCACAAGGGCAAGTCTGGACCTGCTCTCAATGATGTGGCTGTGTAAAAGGAAACGGTTCTTTGAGATCGTGGCCAGAACCAAACCCACTAAGACAGTCACCACGCTTACCAGCTCACCAGCTGGCCCTGGAGTCAGCCTGGACAGCCGGTGGAAGGTGGTAAGTGTAGAGAAGCCTCAGGTGTGCTGCCAACCAAGGCCCCACATTAGGAAGGCACAGGTTTGAAGCAGTTATACAAAGAAAGGCCCACTTCATGGGGACAGAGTTAGTACTGATGCCAGAAAAGGCCTCAGAAGATGAAACTCAAAACCATCAGAGAGGAAGACAGAAAAATGACCTAAGGGAAGGGGCAACAACACAAAGCACTCTGGGCAAAAATAACAGAAAAAGAGAAACAGAGCCACAATCACTGAAGAAGCAACATATATACTCATGTGCAGACTCACAGTCACGGTACACTCGTGTACACACACTCACACAAGCACATACTCTCATGAATACAAACACAACCAAGACACAGGGTAGCATAACTGCAAGCCAAAACCTATGACATCACAGATTCTATGACATGCTCACTGTCTATAGAATGTGAGCTCTTGTTAGATGTGTTCTCCAACAGAAGCCTTCTTCTGGCCATAAACCAAATCTCAATAAATCTTAAAAGATGGAAGTCACAGAAGCTGTCCTCTGAGCACAGAACAAGAGTCGTAAGAAAAAGAACATATATTACTAGAGTCTGTTTATACAAACAAACAAACACCACAAATACTGGCTCATCATAAAGCAAGCCAGCTGCATGGTGGCAGCAGAGGACAGAAGGGATGACAGGCCCCAGAGCTTTTATGTGCAATGCCCAGTCATATCTGGGTCATGCCAAGGGACTCATGGTATAGACCTATGTCAGAACCCCTCACTAAATATTCCAACTAGATAGATGAACCATTTGTTAAGAATGTCCCAACGAAGTCACAACAATTTGAATTTCTACTAGCAGAGCAATCAGTTCTAACCATGACCTGTAGGGAACCGTGAGGCCCTGAGTCATGGCTGCTGTTCACTAGGACTCAGTGCTGTCCTTCAAGTGCAATGACAAAGGGGCTTCCTTCTTGTTCTTTGCAGATAACCATAATAAAGATAATGGAAGTGGAGAAGCTGGTGAGAACACTGCAAGTCTGCCAGCTGCAGAGATGCCTTGTACTTAAGAGCACTGACTGCTCTTCCAGAAGACCTGATTTTGGTTTCCAGCTCATAGCCATCCCTAGCTCTAGTTCTGTGGGATCTGGCACATTCTTATGGCCTCTGAGGGTATCATGCATGCATGAGGTACACATTCATGAATGTATGCAAAACCACTCCTGCACATAAAATAAAATAAATCTAAAAAAAAAAAATCTGCCAAGCTTAGCTGGGGTGGGGGACTGGCCTGGAGTTCATGTCTCTGTCCTCTACTTCCACAGGCTTGTAGTTGATCAGGCAAATGTATTGAAAGGCAGAGACCCAAAGCTTACATCCCCTTCAGCCAGTGACCATAGTCTAACATTTCTCAAACTATGGGTCTCAACCCCTTTGGGTATCAAAAGTGATACCCACAAGGCAACCTCTCACAAGAGTTGCCTAACACTATCAGAAAAAGCAGTTGTTTACAACTCAGAACCATAGCAATATTACAGTTATAAAGTAACAACAAAAACAATTTTATGGTTGGGGGTCACCATAACATGAGGAACTGTATTAGGGTGGCAGCATTAAAAAAGTTGAAAACCACCAAGATAACCCCTTCTGGAATACTGGAATGGTCTTAAAAACCACCTTGAAGCATCACAGTGAGCAAGCCTGGATCAAGGGAAATTCTGATCTCCTTTGAGATCTCTGTTCTTTCCTCCTTTGCTGATGAGAAGGCAGGTTCCTTGCAGCTGTCCTATTGTGGAGCTCAACTTGGAACCTGTATCAGCTCCCATGGCAGTGAGGAGCTATGCTCAGACCATATGACTCCATGCTATACCCACCTGTCTGCGATGCTGGCACAAGGGCCAGATCGCATGCTCCAATGAGAGCACACCCAGGGCTGCCCCAGCCACCGTGTATGGTGAGGAGTTCAAAGGGGCTCATCAGAAGGGGATAATTTTTGGTGACAAGCTGTTAGAAATTTATGAATAACATTTTTTAAAAATGATTTCTTTTACAAGGGAGTAAGGCCATCCAGTCATTCGTAAGACACAGATAAACACTATTCTGAGAGAGTAGAAAGTCTCAGGGGCACAGAAACAGGATACTGCCACTCTCTATAGGGAAAGGGCCAGCACCAGGGGTTCTGAGGAAGCTGTGCAAGTAACACTTTGGCTGCAATGTCATGTGACAATGCAGGCTCATAGTATACTGCTGGTTTCTAAAACGTGCCAGGAATCACAGCCTAAGGGACATAAGTCTCCTCAGTGTCAAATGAGAGTGATTGCTCAACGCACTATACAAGCACTACCAGCCCGGGGAAAGTGGTATACAGCACCTACCTATTTCCCTGGGGCCAGTGCCTCTAGCACACCAATACACAGCAACACCCTGTGGGTGGAGATACCAGTAACTCACTGCCACGTAGCAGCAATTCCAGACTCACAGCACAGGCAGGTCAACCAGGGCTACAGGCAGAGACAGTGCCACACAGTCATTAAGGAGAGATGAGCCCAGGGCAATCACAATCTTCAGTCTCACTGTCACTTACTTCATTATGTCACTTACTTCATATAATTTGATTCTTAATAATAGCAGCATCGAATGTCTGACCCACAGCTCCTGAGCACTTGGTAGGCTCCAGTGAGCTTGCCAGCCAGCTGTAGCTGCCCACTTAGCAAAGGGTGGGGTCAGCAGAGGAAAAGCAAGGGTTATCCAGGAACCACACAGGACTATGATTCTTGAGGTGTCAAGCCACAGCTGAGAGTCTGTGGTGTGACTCCCCTCCTTAGATAAATGTAGTAAGGTATTAATGAGAATATAGGTACCAAGTCCCCAGCATAGAAGGACAAGTGACACTTGTTTGGAATCAGCATTTGTACCAAAGGCTACATCAAGGGCAAGCAAGATATCACCATGATGGGCACAGGCTGTCCCACTCAAAACCAGAGAAGTTGGAGATCTCATGTAATATCCTCATAGCAGCTACAAGACAACCAACTGGCCCTTGTGCTGGTCTGAACTGGCTGCCTCAAGGAGCTTTGTGCCCTTGAAGAGCCTGGGCAGGCAACATAGTCAGTTTTCTTGGTGAAGCCAGTGGACCTCACAGGTTGCCTGGCAGCAGGATGTCTGGAGGATAGAGCATAAAGTCAGCTGCTATCAGATGTCACATCATGGCACCACTGGTGGGAAATACCCTGGAAAATAAACTCCAGCCCTCCACAGGGAGTGGCTGTGGACTGCATGGAATTCCATTCAGTACTGCCCTTGCTTGACAATGGAACTGACAGGTCTTCTCCAGGACACAAGGAGCCACTTCTGACTTAAAGATGACACAGCTGCTGCAGAGAGGTTCTAGTGCCATTTCTGTGGATAGTCTTCAAGGAAAGCTCAAAAATACATTAACTAATATTTAATATATTAAATATATTAAAATATTTGGAAAAGCATAAACTAGACATTTTGGCCAGAAAGAGCACAGGGGTTTACATACACCCATGTAGGTTGGAACACAGCCTTCCAACAATAAGTCCCTTCTCTGTTTGGGACACAGTGTAGATGCCTGAGTACAGGGCCAGCTCAGCTCCCAGGAAGCCTACACTGTGAGCCTGTGGTCATCGACCCTGTACACTGCCAAGAGCAGAGTTAAAAATAGCAACAACCAGGCCTTGTTAGGTAGGTTTCCTCCAAAGAGGAGTACTGGTGACCTAAAAAGGAATTCCATCCTGCAGGCTGTACTACAGGAGCCTGGCCATCAGGATAAGCACTAGGAACAAAAGAGCTCTCTGGGCTGCTACCAATGCCAGGTTCTAAACACCTACTGCCCACTGCCTGTGGGCTCAGCTGTGGGCTCTACCACATCCTATGGGCTGGGCAACAGGCACCCCTGTACTTGGGTCTATGGTTCTCTAGTTTGGGATTCATTAGCTACAGCTCCTGACCTCTAGCTCATCAAATGACCTCTCAAGTCCATGCCTAGCACAGAGGGCCGGCCAGCTTGGGGGTGGGGGGTGGGGTCAGGGGCGCACTGCTCTGCACAGGACACTGTAAATTTCACTGACCCTGTGGGCAGGCAATGTAGCTGGCCTAAAAGCGAAGCCCAAGGTTTTTTAGTGAGGCCAGGGGCTCTTGCCGTCTTCTTCCCTTGTGGGCAAAAGTACCAGCAGTTCCTATGGAGACTTAGGAGAAGCCTGCAGTCTGTGAAGACTGACAGACAGAAGCTGCGGAATGAGGTCCTGTCTTTGGACCCTGTGCTTAAGGAATTCTAAGCCATATAGACAGATTCATTTTCATTTAAGAAAACTGTGAGGCAGGTGGATTTCTGAGTTCGAGGCCAGCCTGGTCTACAAAGTGAGTTCCAGGACAGCCAGGGCTACAAAGAGAAACCCTGTCTTGAAAAAAACAAAACAAACAAAAAAAAAAAAAACAAAAAGAAAACTGTGCCTCTAACTAAGATCAGAGCAAATTCAAACTGAAGACCTTACGCATAGAGCTGCAAGGCCTCCGCTAGTTTCCCTGGCTTTCTGGAAGGGCCATGGCCTTGTGAGCACAGCCAGAAAAGCTGTGGTGCCATTGGACACCTCTCTCAGGAAGCTGCCTGCCACACAGAGTCTCATAAATTCCTTCTTCACTCTGGCCACGTCTAGCTCACTGGTGTTTGCTGTGAGGCACACAGTGGAAAGGGGAGCCCCATCTGTGCAATCCAGAGCCTCCAAGGTTCCCAGAGCCCCTGTCAGCTCCGTGAGCTGTAACAAATGGAGACATTTTCTCAGTTGAGGTTCCCTCCTTTCAGATAACTACTGCGTGTGACAAGTTGACACAAAACCACCCAGCACAGTCCTCATGGCCCAACCAACTTTCTTTTTTAAGTGTCTTGCTCCACCCATTTTCCTCTGGCAGGACAAATGACACACGGCCCGTGCTGGAGAGGAAGGCCTGCAACATTACCGAGTCTTCCGCCGCTGTCCTCTGTTCCAACCCTGCTATGGTGTGCCACTCCTCTTCAGGGCCTGCTTCCCACACCCTGGCCTGACTCTGAGAGTCCAGCAGTCCCCCCTCCACCCCCCTCACACACACCACAGATCCTCAGTCCTGCAGCTCCTCTCTCCACAAGGGCCTGCTCCCCTCTTCCCCCAGCTCTTGTTTGTCACTGGCAAGCATAGCTTTGGGACAGCGGTGACAGGGCTCAGATACTAACAATAGTCAGCCATGTGGCTGCGAGCATATCTCACTGCCTCTTTAAGCCTCAATTTCCTTATCTTTAAACCTGGGTATGAAGACTCAACCTCAAAACTTCTGAGGAAGTTGGAGGAAGGGCTGAGGACAACCTTGACCCCGGGGGTACCCACAATGATGTAGCATGTCCCTCAGCATTACGGCCCAGGGGGACCTAGCACATTGCAATCCAAGGATACCAGAGCACTGCAGCCCAGTGCGCCACAGCCTGGGGATGCCATTACTGACTTAGGAAATGGGGGACATAAGGAAGGACAAAGACATGAGACATGAAACCTGTCATATGAAGGTGACAGCACTAGTACCCAGTATTTTTTTTTAAGAACACTTCATCTGAAGCTCTTCTCACAGACAAGTATCTTCACAGGTTAGTAATTATATAAGTAAGCGGCAGCCCAGCCCTGGATATCCCAATAGGCTAGCCTGTGTTAGCCTGGGGCTGAGCTGCTGGACCACTGATACAGATCAGTGGGATGTCTCTAAACATCTGAAGATGAGATGTGGTGTCATGCAAGCCTATGTAAGCAGCACCTGTCCATGGCCTCTGCATCAGCTCCTGCCTTCCAGTTTTCTGGCCTGTTGGAGCTCCTGTCCTGACTTCCTTCAATGATGGGCTACAATGTGCAAATGTAAGCTGAATAACCCCTTTCCTCCACAACTTTCTTTTGTCATAGTGTTTCATTATAGTAATAGACACCCAAACCAAGACATACTGACCACGCCCACCCCTGGTGTGCCTCATGCTGCTGTGGAAGCAACTTCATCAATACAACTCTCAGGTAAAAAGCAGAAAAGGCAAGCTTGGATTCCAAGGAGAGGGGCAACTGAGACACTCAGCAGCCAGCCACCTTCCCTGGTGTCCGGCTGTCCTCAACAGACAACATAAAACACACGTGATTCCCAAGGCAGCACAAAACACATAAAATATTTTATTACCAACTATACTAATCATCACAATAACAGTTTAGAATCACAGAGTTAAATCAACACATTATTAAAATAAATGTAATGCACTCAGAGGGCACAGTCAGGTAGATCTCTGGGAGTTCAAGCCAGCCTGGTCTACACAGACGGCTTCAGGCCAGCTACATAGTAAGATCCCGCCTCAAAAAACAAAACAAAAACAATACACTCCATTTGTTTCTTTCCACTTTGTAAATTGTGGTCCTGGAAAACTTGAAAGTGTATTACATTCCTACCTGATATTTCTAGTCTGTCCTTAAGTTGTAACATTGAGTTTTCGGAGGCCATGGGACTCACTAGCTCAGCCAGACCCAGACCCTTTTCTCTGTGAGCCCTTAAACTACCAAGAGCTCAGGACAGCCTGCTCCATGAAGAGCACAAAGTTAGAGTTCACTCCATAGCCTTCAGCATCCCCAGAGCAAATGTGTAGCTGAGAAGGACAGGTCGGGGATGCCCTGCCCTATGGTGCAGGTAGTCCCTTACCTTCATCCTAGCAGTACTGAGCCAGGAGGACTCACAGGTAGTTCTCTTCTTTTTGATAACTCCTTTAATTCTCACTCTAATGGGGTGGGTGTCATCACCCCAGGACAGGAGGTAGAGATGGATGAAAAAGCTTGCTTGAAGTCACAAAGCAGGGACGGGTTGCGACGAGAATGGAACCCTTTCTGTCAGACTCCTGAATGTTCACTGGGCTTTGCAGCTATACTCCGAAGCCTCTTCCTGATGGGTACATAAGGGCCTGTGCCCTGCTCTGTGCCAGCAGACCACTTAAGCTAGAAACACAGCCTTGGCATGCAGGATCACTCCCTTCACAGAAGACATGATTGACAGATTTGCTTTCAGGACTTTCTGCTAGAGATAAATTTCTAGAAAAGTATTCATCCAAACTTAGGCCCCCTTTACAAAGAGTGTATTTATGATTGCTGATCAGAGCCAAGCAAGATGGTGGCACCTGGAGTTCACGCTATTCAGGAGACTGAGGTGGGAATGCTTGAGTTCAAAAGTTCAAGACCAAGCTATACAATAAAGTAGGATCCTAAACAAAAAAGGACTGTCAATCAGAACCATGTGCCATGAACATACTTGTCAATGATGGCAACTGAATTAAATATCTATCAATAATATCTTCAAATCAGATAGACCCATGGTCACTTCCAACTCCTCTCCATGCTTAATGGGTCACATGTGCCCAAGGGGCCCATGCTAGCAGGGGTAACTCCCATGCAGCTAGCCCTCTTTAACATGATTTCTATCCCAACTCACAGCATTTCCATTGTGAATCATCAGGATTGGGCCTGCTCCAGAAGAAGGGCCAAGATCTCCAAGGTCCCTGGGCCTCCTCTGTTACCTTTTGCCCCATCTCCCCAAACTGTCTGTGTCTTCTGCTTTCACCACCATTCAGGCTGCAAGATGCTTCTCTTCCAGCCTTGGTAATTTATTTTTTCATTCACGTATCCATCCCTTCCACAATTAAGCAAAGAGAAGGATCAGGATCTTTCTGACAGAGTGGGACAAAGTGAACATGGGCATAAAAGGCCATTACTTCTATAAGGAACACAATACTAGTCATCCAACAGGGGATGCCTGCATCCTTTGTAGGCATGACACTCCACAGTTCAATTATGCTGACCCCCGTTTCCCCCACAAAGCACCCATGTTGACACTCAGGACAGGTGTAAAGCCAGCATTAGCTACCAGCAGCATAGGCAGTAACCTCACCACCCTGCCTTGGTGAGCACATCAGCTGGACAAAATGCTGGAGAAGGGGCAACCTAAACACACAGTTCTGAAGACAGAATCACGAAGTCAAGACGCTAGTGCATTTGGGGTTGGTGCAGACCATCCCTGCTGTCTCTTGTTTACATGAGCACTCATCCCAGGACCTCGTCTAAGCCTCATCACCCACTGGCACCATCACAAAGGAGGGCTGGACTTCAAGGAGGCAGAAGCACAGTGAAGACTACGAATGTCTGAGTCCCACAGTTAAGTATGACCACGTAAAGGATCTAAAACACAGACCAACAAAACAGGAGCAGCTCGTGGGCCTGGCAGACTCAGATGTTTCTCTTCACATGTGCCTGTCTGTATGCTGCTTTCTCCTGTAGATGCTGCCACAATGCCCTTCCCAGAGTCACGGGGCAATGGCCAGCCACACCTGTAGATTCTCCTACTGATAGGTCATGGTGCCCTCACCTGGATACATTCTGACCATCCTCTGGCACACATTCCTGGAGTAGACTGAGAAGAACTGAGAAGAACTGGTGTCCATAGAGAATGGCACACAATTGCCCAGATAGCTCTGGTCAGAGGAAACCCAGATGCCACCAATAGGCAAATCATATGTCACATATACAGCGACAGAAGAAGGAAGCAGTACCTATAAAGTTACATGTGATGCCTCCAAGTCTTGAGAGGTAAAAGAAGGAAGATAGATTCCAGCAACGGGCATTCTGGAATAGGCAACTCAGACTGGCAGAACCTCAGGCTACCCCTTGGACGTAGGCAGGATGATCACACCCTGGATCTAGAGACACGAGGTATCAATGTGCAAAACCCTACCAACAAACACTTCAAGTTAAAGCACTTGGGCCCAACAAGATCTAATATAATATACAGCAGCCTCCTCACTCCTCAGCAAGTCACCCTGGCAGTGAGAAGACCCAAAGGGGCTCCTGGACTACCCTCAAGACTGGTATCACCAACTCCAGGACCCCTGCTCCAAGCCAGGGACCAAAATTGCCTCATGCCTATATGGCTGTTGTTAAGGCATTTCTGTAATCTCAGCCAAAGGGACAATCTGAGAGCAAAGGAGCCTAACTTTATCAGAAACTTTATCGTATTCTTAGGCTCATGCTACTCCATGGCCTGCACATGGAACCCTGATCCAGCTGCACCCCATCAGACAACAGTGACAAGGTTGTTCTCAGGGCCTTCCTCTCTATCCCTCCCACTGCCCCAGACCAAAAGGCTCCTCTTGTACTCCACAGAAAACCACAGCACTGGCTTCTTCACCTCTAGCTGTGGTACACTGTGAAAATGTATTGCTTCCCATTCTAGGCCAGGCACTGACTCAGAAGTTAAGGGTTATTCCTGCCTCTATGGAATGGCACTATGTTATATTGTGTGTTTAAAAGACTGGTGAAGCTGTGCCTGGTGGTACAGGCATATAATCCCAGATACTGGGGAACCTAAAGCCTGCCTAGCTACACCTAGCCTGCCTGGGTAACTTAGTAGGACACATCTCAAGCTCTGATGATGATGATGATGATGGGGAGGAGGAGGAAGAAAAGGAGTGGGAAGAGGATGACTTTTAAAGAGAAAAAGGAAGATAGGAATGGGCTCTACCTCAGTGATATTGTGGATACCTTACATATGTGAAGATTGAGATTTAATCCCCATATACACAATGAGGGGAGGAACAAAGAGGGCACAGGGAGCTGGACCTCAAAGATGAGCTGAGGCCCCAGCTTCTGCCCAGGCTGCTCTGTGAAGACCATAATGAAAGGGAGGCAGAGAAAGAAGCATAAGGCCACTGCCTCTAACCAGGACAGGGGGGCGATGACACGAATGGAGTGGCAAGGCTGTGGTACTAGAACTCAGATGACAGAAGTACCCTGAGGGTGACAAAGGATGGAAGGGACATGAACTCCACAACTGAAGACTAAAAGTGAGGATGAAGGGCTGCATCAGGCACAGGCAAGACTGCAGAGCCAACACCTTGCAGAGCAAGGGTGAGATACATGAGACACAAGGGGTCAAGAGACCCAAGGGGCACCAGGACACTCCAGAAGCTGGGGTGTTGGGAAAAAAGTAAAGATGCAAACAGTGTAACAATCCAGGGAACCCCAAGCATCCACCAAGAATTTTAAAAGGAATGCCTCAAAATATAAAAAGGCAGCCTGCATCCTGGGCACCATGGCATGCTGGGCACTGTGGCATCTTGGCAATAGAAGGACAGCTGAGGGACAGAGGAGCTGCCACAGGAGTACAGAGTACACAAGTAAGCAGCTGACATCAGTCTATCTATTTGGAATTCACCGCTGCTCCCCCACCACCCACCCCCCTACCCCACCCTCCCACTACATTGACTTCTCAAAGAAACCTCGCAGCCCAGCAAGGTGGCATTTCTGCTCCGCAGTCCTGTCACTCATCTGTAGCACATGACAGTCATGTGGCATGTTCTAAGCTTGGCTTCTCTCAAAGGCATGGATTAGAAATAAAGCAGCTGTACATATTTGCATCAGGCCTCAGCATAGACAAGCTCTCGTGTCAGCTAGGTAAACAGCGGCAGGCCCTGCTTCCTAAAACCTCCATAGTACTGTGAATCAAAGAATTAAACCCAATAGATCCATATATTAGCCCTCAGGTTCAATAGGTTCCCATCAGCTGACAAGCATACCAAAACGCGTGAGCTTTTGAGAATAATTTATCCCTAAGCCACCCCTTCCCACCTGTGATTTCTTTTCATTCTTTAACACTGTTTTCATGAAGAACTGTTCCTAATTATGATGAAGTTTAACTTTGGGGGTTTTCTTTCTTGAATATACTTTTAGTGTTGTATGTAAGAAATCTTCACCTGCCAGGCATGGTGATGCACAACTTTAATCCCAGCACTCAGGAGACCAGGCTAGCCTTGTCTACAGAGAGTTCCAGGGCAGCTAGGACTCTACAGAGAAACTCTGTCTCAAAAAGAAAGAGGGGAGGGGAAGGGAAGGGAAGGGAAGGGAAGGGAAGGGAAGGGAAGGGAAGGGAAGGGAAGGGAAGGGAAGGGAAAAAATAAAGAAAAGAAAAAGAAATCTTTACATAACCTAGGATGACATCATTATTGACCAATCAGGGATAACTTGGGGGGCAAGGTTGCAAAGCAACCTTCCTTAAAAACTTCCTTCTAGAAGTTTCATGGGCCTAAGTTTCACATTTGCTCCAGGGCCTGTGTGGCGTCAGTTTCTGTACACAGCAGCATGTGAGGTCTGACATTCAGCTCTGTGACTCATGTTGAGTCACAGTACGAAGTGTGGACTTTACAGGTGCATGTGCACCTGCCTGAGCAGCTGGCCCAGAGCACACTGGCCAGGCCACCGCTCTAAAAACGTGATCTGCACTGCTGCCACTCACTCGCTCATGCCCCTGGGTCTCTTCTCCACCTCTGCTGTCACACCCATCTGTGCCTCCACTGTTAGCAGCTAGTGTCTAGACTACTGCAGCTTTATGATTCTTCCTGGAACCAGAACTTTGAGTCCTCAAATCTTGTTTTTCTTCAAACTGTTCAGCCCTTCTAGTTCCTTTCCTCGCCCATATATTTTTGTAGAAAAAAAAAATCTTCTGCTGAGAATTATTTTTGAGACGGTCTCATTGTGCAATCCAGGCTGTTCTCACAGGATCCTCCTGTCTCAGCTGCCCAAGTACAGAGATTACAGGCATGCACCACACACCTGTCTTCTGCTGAGATTTTTGTCACAACTACATTAGATTCGTAGTATAAAGATGGAGATGATGGAGAATTAACACTGACAGAATTCACATCTTCTAATCCATGAATGCAGCCTCTCTCAAGTTCTTCATGGTTTTTATTCTTGCATTAGTGCTGCATGGCTTATATATATTTGTTGAGGTTTTGTCTGTTGCTATGCATTATGGTACTAAATACCGACCTCCAACATCTGATTGCCCCTAGGGATGAGGAGATCCTCCATACACTAGTGATGCTGTGTAACCTTGATCCCCCTCCCCCCCCCCAGGTTATCCCTGATTGATCAATAAAGATGCTCACGGCCTGTAGCTAGGCAGAAGAGAGATAGGCAGAATTTCAGTTCTCAGGCTTAGGGTCTGAGGCAGAGACCACAAGGGAGCAGAAGGTGAAAAAGAGAGGAGAAGACATCATTGGGCAAGTGGATCATGAGAATATAGTCATGAGGACCGGCTAGTCATAGTAAGATCAGCCCAGGTGGAACACAGCAAGTCATAACTTGGGGCTGTTGATAGGGAGATAGATACTAATAGCTTAGAGGATAGATATCTCCCAGCTCCAGGGCTTTTAAGGTCATTATAAATATAAAGGTTTTGTGTCTTTTATCTGGGAACTGAATGATCAAAAGTGGGGTAAAAAACCCTGATTAATTTTAACTACAACATATATAGACATGACATTAGATTTTACCCAAGTATTTCATTTTGGAATGCTAATGCTTTTCCTAATGCCAAGTTTATAGTTGTTTGTAGCTAATAAAAACATGTTTTCACACCAGCCTTGAGGGTTGAAAACTAAATACATTCAGTTAGCAGTAGAGCAGCCAGTCTGTGGATCTTCCTGATTTTCTAGGTGGTCAGCAATGTCTCCTGCCAACAGAGGGTTTGTCTCTCCTCTGATTTCATCCCCTGCCACTGCAGCCTTCAGTAACAAGGCTTGTCATTAGGCTTGTCACTGCCCTGCTCCAGCCTTCAGTAACAAGGCTTGTCATTAGGCTTGTCACCGTTAGGTACAAGTGAACTAGGGGGATGGGGGTGCGTGGGTGGGTGGCACATGCTCTCCACAGTTCTGAGAAAGTTGTTTTCTATGCTTTCTATGTTTTCTATTTGCCATTTACTTTGAGACAAGGTCTCACTATGTAGGCTTTGGGTGGCCTGAACTCACTGTATACATCAGGCTAACCTCAAACCCATTGAGATTCATCAGCCTCTGCCTCCCGAGAGCATGGATTAAAAGTGTACACCACCACACCTGGCTGTTTTCTCCTTTGCTGAAGATTTTTAATCAAACACACTACAGAATTTTTTTCTGCATCTGTTGAGACAAATATAGTTTTTCTTCTTCAATCAACATAGTAAATTACAGTCATTGACGTTCAAATGTTAAGCCAACCTTGAATTCCTAAGTCTTTATACATTAACCACTACATATATACTTGACTCTCTACATCCATGGTTCTACACACATGCATTCAACCAACCACAGACAGAAAATACCTGGAGAAAAACTGCCTCTGGACTAAGCATATACAGACATTTTTCTTGCTGCTATTCTCTAAACAATACAGGTATAACTATTTACACAGTATCTACATTGTATTAGATATTAATGTGTGGGAGAAGATGTACACAAATTCTATGCAATATTGGCCTATTTCTGAGCATCTACTGATTTGGATATTTGTGGGCTATACCAGAACCCATCTCCCCACAGATATAGAGGGCAAATTGTATCATCGCTATGCATGTGTAAGATTTTTCATATTTATAGCTTTACTTTTCTCAATCTTTTAAAATAGAATAACTTCTTACTTATTATATGACAATCTCATACATGTAAGCAATGCATCTTGATCATATGCTCCCCAACTCTCTCTCTCCCCCACTGCCTCCGGGCATCCCCCAAATGTCCCCTCCCTGTTTCATGTCTTTTTCCTTACTAATCCACAGAATCTAATTAGTGCCTGTTGGAGTATTGAGGGATCTTATTGACCCTGTGCGATCAGTCACAGCGGCCATTGCCGGACAGTACAACCATGCCAGCCCTTAAGACTGTATCTCCCAGCACTTCTTCCCAGGGTCCAGCTTTTAGAGTCCTTCTGCCCCTCTTCTGTGATGTCCGCTGATCCCTGGGGGTGAGAATTGGCAGTGTCCCCCTAGGACTGAGCACTCACAGAGATATATTCTTGGCACTCTGACCAGTTAGAGCTCTCTGCATTAACCACTGACCATTGCAGGGAAAGACTTCTCTGACTAGTGCCGAGGGCATCAGATTAAAAGATGCTGTCACAACACATTGTTCTGATGTACTGAACCTTTAAGGACTGTAGTACTTGTCTTCGGGTGGATACTGAGATGTGATTTTCTTATCATGTAATGTCTGTCTACTTTAGGTGCCAGGATAATTAGTGTTCATGTCACAGGCTGAGTTGGGAAGCATCAACTGTGACTCAGTTTTCTTGGAAAGTTCCTGTAAAACTATTACTGCCTCTTGCTGAAATGTTGGACAGAACTCACCAGGGAAACCATCTGGACCTGGAGGATTTGGGGGAAATATATGAGCAAAATTTTAATCTAATGAGTACGGGGCCAAGCTCATTTACTATAGGGCCGTGTTCATTTGCTGCCTCATGAGTAAACACTGACACTACCTTTTTCCAAGAATCGGCTCACTTCATATAAAACTTCAGACCTGCTGGCACACAGGTGCCAGTGCTTTTCCCCCGTATCATCTTACTTTCTATGGGATCTTGAGTGCAATGTTTCATTCTGCATTCTGACACTCTTTTCATTGTGTCTTCCATCTTCAGAAGCTAGGTATAAAAGAACAAAGTGAAGCCAGGCGGTGGTGGTACACGCCTGTAATCCCAGCACTTGGGAGGCAGAGGCAGGCAGATTTCTGAGTTCGAGGCCAGCCTGGTCAACAGAAAGAGCTCCAGGACAGCCAGGGCTACACAGAGAAACCCTGTCTTGAAAAATCAATTAAAAAAAAAAAAAAAAAGAACAAAGTGAAACAGAGTAACAAAGAAAGACCAAAATCAGTAAGAAGAGGAAGTGGACAACAAACGGTGAGCACAGCCTCCACACACGGTCAACACAGCTTCCACACACGGTCAGCACAGCCTCCACACACGGTCAGCACAGCCTCCACACACGGTCAGCACAGCCTCCACACACAGTGAACACAGCCGCAGGACAGCTTCTTCAGAGTGGACAAAACCAGCAGCCCTGAATCACACTAATAATTCCTTTTTCTCATTTCAGGCCATGCTTTCCTAAGTCTTCACCTGCTCACTAATTTGTGACTGGCTATTAAACTCTCTTTAACAAGCTGTTGATGCTACTATGGAAAGCCTCTTATTACAAGCTGAGTGAGCAGAGTGCTTCCTTCGCCTGCTCCCTCCCACAGGGTCCACTCTCCAAGGCTGTGTGCTGTCTAGAGCCTGAAACTCAGGCGTGTACATAAACTGGCAACTGTTCTTTCATGTTAGCTGGATACAGATATATGACTCATCACATGGATCTTAAAATGCCTATAAGGACAGACCATGGATGACTTGCAAGGGCAAAAGGCTTAGCATCTGTTTTACTCACCTCTTGTAATCTCACCTTCACTATCTGTGGGCTGTTTTACAAGGCTGTACATTTAAAGACATTGCAGTGCCTCTGATCACAGAAGGGCCTGCTGCAGGATGGAGGAAGGCTGACCCGATGACTGTCCTGCTGTAAGTAATGGCCACTTTCACATATATTAAGCTAGTTCACTTCAGAACTGCCAGGGAAGAAGCTCTGAACCCTGGCAATTCGAATGTAGCAGAGAAAGTACTTCTTCCAGCTTTTTTTCTTAGTTCAATTTCTTCAGGACAACTGTCCCTCCTCTACACACACACACACACACACACACACACACACACACACACACACACACACAAATATTCTAGCTGCCCCACCTGCAAGGCTGAACCAATCAAAATCAGCACAAGCCCAGCAAGGCCTCCTTCCAGTCCCTCAAGTCTCAGCCTCTGGCGACTGCCTACAACTACACCATGAAAAGGCTCCTTACTCTCACCATGATGCACGGATGCTCAGGAGAGGGAGGGCAGGGTGTGTCCTGTTTGTGCTGCTGCCTCCCAGATGCATGAAGTGCACATGAATGGTGATGAATGAACAAATAGACAAATGAACGAGTGAGCGGAGGCAGTACCTCTGAAATGTCCTGCAGCACATACGTGAAACACTCTAATTGCACATGACTTGCTAAAACACGTAGGAGAGAGAGGCTTTCCTTCTCAGATCCCCCAACTGTCATCCTTAGCATACATTTAGAGCACAAGCTGCGAGTTCATTCATTCTTTTCCCCCACCAAGGGTGAGGGACAGGGCATGGCTGAACAGCCAGTGCAGAGTAAGGAAAAGCAGGCAATACCAGCAAGACCCCCCAAGATCAGCACTGAGGGTCTGCCTTGGAAGGCAGGTACCCAGAGGACATTAGTTAGACAGACACAGGGCAAGCCAGACTTAGCTCCGGTCACACAACTTCTGTACTGGCTTTCTCCGGTGAGTATCCCCAAAACAAAGCTCACAGGTACTATCTCTATACTCTCAGGCCTAGCTCCCAATTCACAGTATGATGGGCACCCTGGAACACGGCTGACCAGAACTATCCACATACCCAGGCCTAGCTCCCACTTGCTCTTGTCACTAGAGAAGGACTTTCAGTCATAGCTTCCATGCTCACACAGGGGTGTCCTGCCCTCGCTTTACAAGAGCCTATCACTTTACTACTTCATGCCTCCATCTGTCACCAAGAAACCAGGAATCAGAGGGCAGGCCCTTTCCCTGCTCCTCACTGCCCCCAGACATTTCCATGACAAGCTTTTCAACAGCCCCTCATTACATCAAGCCATCCGTGACAGAGCTCATCCCCCTACTACCTCAGATCCTTCAATGCTAAGGCCCTGCCCTGCCCTGCCCCTCACTGTCTCAGGCTATTCCCTAGCTATCAACTCCTTTTCTGAATCAACTCCAAGTATATTCAAGGCCTTTTCTTCCTTAGCTTTAAATACACACCAAGAAGTTGCCTTATATCACTAACCAAATCCAAGTGTAATACCTGAACAATGGGAAGTTCATAAATGCTAAATGCTGAGTGACTGACCCACCTCCAAATGCCTAGCAGACACATGTGGTGGCTAGCAGGACAGGAGAATTGCCAAGCATTGTGTGGGATGAAAAGACTTGGCCACAGAAGACCCACATCACTGTCCCCAGGATGAGTAGCATGTACTGTGACTCCTGACCCTGATCCTGACCCTGACCCTACCCAGCCTGCACCCCCAGCAAGCTGTAGAGCTACAGGCAGGTGTGTGGCCTGGGCGCAGGGGTATCTGTAATTCCCTGCCTCTTTGTCTCCTACATGACTTGGGTCCCAACCTTGTCCTCCTCCACCAACAAATAAACACAGCTCAGAGAATTAAACACCACAGTTCTAGCCTAACCCGGTGAAAACCACATGGGAACTTCTGTGTACACACACAGTGTGCTTTGTCATCCTCTGGGCTGTGGTCACTCACCCAGTTACCTTGGTTTACCCTTCTTGGCTGCTCAGCCCTTCTCGTCCTCCAGGTCTACATATCATCTGCTCAGAGATCTGTCACCCACCCAGAGCCAACTGTAGAAACAGGTGGCTGCTTGCAATGCTAAACCATCCTCCTACTGAAATGCACTAGGAAACTGCTGCCTATCTATTCAAAGGGACACCCCCAAGGGCTTCCCACCCACGCCTGCAGCAGGCCCTGTGAGGCCATGCCATCTGTATGGGTCTGTCCGAGCTTCAGGCTGCACCTAGAAGGACCTTCCTGAAAAGCACTATGGAGTGCCCTCCTCAAAGAAGCACAGAGGCAAGGTCCTCTGTGTTGTTTCCCTCCCCACCGGGGTAAGGGGTGCAGGGCAGGGGTAGATAGCAAAATGTCAATCATTAGGAGATGGCAACAACTGTTTCCTAGGACTGACCTGGTGACAGCCATTCCTGCCCTCTACAGGATGTAACCTCCACATAAAAACACAACAAAAAAAGATACTCACCACCCAAGTGACTACTGGAAAGTGTTGGCTCAGAGACTCTTACCTGGTAAAATTCCCGAAGCCAGTTCTTCTGCAGGTTTTCTGGCTGTAAATTAAGAGGAAAGGGAGAAATTAGAGCATGGCCACAGCCCCATACAGGGAGCAGAGGCTCCAGGAAGGAGACCTGAGGGCTGGCCTCATGGGGGGAAGGGTGAGATGTGTGTGGGAACCTCTATCCACAAAGGGTCTGTACTTCCCAGAGGGAGACCATCCACACCCCCAATGGGCTCTGTGGGCTGCCTTGTGATGCAAAACTGAGCAATCCTCACTTAGCCAGAGGCAGGGGCACAGCACCTATGTCCCACTGACCCACATCCTTGTTCTGTTCCCAGCTAGGGTTGTAGAAAGGAAGACAGGAATAGCACCATATACCTGCTTCCAAAAGGCAGCAAGCCACTCCACAGTGCCATATTAGCATACATCATCAGACACCATGGGGGCTCTTTGGTGAGTTGAGGCAGTAGGAGGGTGGTGTGAGGAGGAATCTGGGGAATCGGTCACAATGCTCAGAACTTTCAGGAAACAGAGTGCAGACAGAAAACCTCAAGCCATGTATGTACATGTGCTCTCAAACAGGAAGCAGGACCAGAAGAGCCAAGTGTCAATCATGACAAGCCCTGCTCAGGGAAGCAGGAAGAACTGTGGCCACACTAAAAGGCTCCTGAACCCTGAAAGTACTCCTTTATGCGTTGCGTCAGTCAGATGTCCTGGGTAGACCTTGGTCAAAACTTGGCATGGGGAAAGACAGTCATTAAGTAGCCCATGAGCAGATCAGTGCTACCCTAGGAATGTCAAAGCCATTCAATAATGAAAATGTACTTTGCACTCTGAAGTACATATTTAATTAAAATTGCAAAGGCTATAAACATAATGGTATATGTCTGTCTGTCTGTTAGTTAGTTAGTTAGTTAGTTAATGATTTTTCACAAGGCATTCCTCTCCCACTGAAACTGAAGTCTTGCCCAGGTCATCTCAAATAGGCAGAACTTAAACACTCAGAAGCAAGGCTCAGAGGAGCAACACCCAGGCTGCCCAGCCATAGAGAGATCCTAAACCACTCCCAGAACTTTGCCCACTCAGTGTCCTGAAGGTCATGGAGATAGAACTGCAGAAAAAAAAAATTAATGATGGGAAAAAACTGGCAAGGGACAAGAGCATCACAGACCATACACAGAGCACAAGAAGACTCCACCAAGTCTCAAACACAAGCCTTAGTGGAACTCGCAGGTGAGTTTCATGGCACAGGAGACATGGCCTCCCTGCCCTGTCCTCACAGAAGGTAGCAATAGAGCACTACAAAGACAAGCCAGAATGGGGCAAGGACATGAACAGAATAGCCAAGCATAGCCCAAGAGGCTCAGCATCATGTGCCACTGTGGAAATGCCGATCCAAAACCACAGAGTATCCTGATATGATGGGGCACACTGTAATCCTAGCACTGGAAAGCAGAGGCAGGAGGGTTGCTGCAAGTAACAGCAACCTGGTCTACAAACTGACTTCTAGCTTACATAGGTAGAGCCAGCCCTTAAGATAATTAATTAACCAGACCATCAAGGCAGATTATACTATGGTTAGGATGCTGGAACAGTGTCAGAGAAAAGGGTAACAAACAGAAACCCTCCATACTGCTGGAGGCAGCGATCAGGCTGCTTCTTGAAATCTGGACCACCATTTAACCAACAAGTCCACTCCTCTGAATAATCTCTAGATAAGTAAAAATGCATTCCACATGGAACCTTATGTTGACAGCAGACAAAAGGCAGACACAGCTGAATGCCCACAATCAGAGAGCACAGGAACTGGGACGTGTGCACACAGAGGAAAAGCTCAGCAGGCTTGATCCTCAGGCCCCACAGACTCTCTAGGCCCAAGTAGAAGCTTCACTTAGCTAAGTCGTGAAAGGTAAGCCCTGATCAGGGTAAGCCTCTGAGGGTCTGTGGAGCATGAGGGTTATTGGCAGGGGATAAAGCAAGGGGCAGTGTACCCCCAGAACTTCTCCATGCAAGAGCCCATTGCATGCCCTTCAAGGTAGCCGGTGTCTAGGACAGTGACTCTGGAGCCACCAGTTCCAGTACATGGAACACTAACACAGCCAGGGTTTCCACCTGCAGCACCTTCTCATTCTTATCAAGGGGGCTCTGGACTCCCTGTCAACACTCCAGGTGCCCTTAAGTACTCTAAGTGGGACTTACTTCATCGAACAAATGTCAAGCCCACTAAGCAAGTCTCCAATCTGATCACAGGCAAAGGCCAACTATGACCTCCCAGCTTCTGCCATCTGATCCAAGGGCCCCTGCCCAGCTAAGTTCTGCAAAGGAGCTCCATGGTGCTTTGCTCTCCTATCTTAGGCTTCCCTGTGCTTACAGGAAGTCTCTCAGCAGGGGACTGGCACAAGGCCACCCAACAATCCTCTCCAAGCTGCTTGTCCTAGGGATGCAACCCACACGGCCCCCATCTTTCTAGCTCTTCGCACACCTGGGCATGGGTTTCATGAGGCTTCAGAATAAGAGAATGGGACCCTTACAAGAAAACAAGAGAAAGCCATACTTCAGGACAAGCCATCAGGGGTGGCCTAAAATGAGCAAGGACAAGGGAAGCCCAGGTTCCAGTCTCAGTTCTTATTTCAACAGCACCTGAGCTCTTATCACTTCTGTAACAACCACTACAGAAGCTAAATGAGGAGCTAGCTATAAGTACATTCCCCAGCCTGGAGCAAATACTACTGCCCTCTCCTGTCACTTCCACTGTAACAACAGCACTAAGGGGCATCTGCCTAGGAACATAAGGTGTGATGATACCAGGTCTTTCCACAATCCTGGGCTGCCAGGGATGTTAGCATGGTGACATATGTGTGCCTATGGCTCATGGTCACTCTACTGGCTAGGCATGCACTAGGCATGGCTAGGCACTAACATGGTACACCTTTAAGCCTGAGAGCCCCTCACTGTCTCCCTCCTGTATAGATAAAACACACTTTCCAACCTTCATGGGAACTAACTGAGCACCTCTGTAGCCTGCACCTTCTCCTGACATCTGAATCTTAGTTCCTCACTGTCCACAGAAGCTGAACCCAACACATGTTCTCCTCGAGCAAACATCACCTTTCCTCATAGTCTCACATGAGCACAAAAACACCAGAAAGATGGAAATAGAAGTCAAGTAATGCCTGGCACAACCCAGATCTGCTGTCATGGCAGCCCCATAACACCCCCAAATGGCCACGCCAACCCAACGTTCCTCGGTCTGGCTCACACCAAGCAGTCGAGCTGGACACCTCAGCTGCTGGGCTAGTGCAGTAGCTGTCTCATTTGGAAATGAATCAGAACCAGGGTGCCAGAGATCCAGATGTGTTCTGTACAGAACCTGGCAAGCCTCTCCAAAGTGGCTCTGCTAGGAGGCATGCTCAGGGCTACGTGGCCTTGGCCAGGACCTATGCAAACGCTTCAGGACTGCAGCCCCTCCAATTTAGTTTTTCCATCACATTCATGTTTAGATCAGTAATGTGGCTTTTTCCCTACTTTTACTGTGGATCCACAAGGACTACGATACAGTGCTAAGAAAAGGATAACCTGTCTACTGTGTCAGAAGCACTCACAGCTGTGGAGGAATTAGACGGGAGTCTAACTACATAACTGAAAATACTCTACAAAGACGTGGGGAGAGAATGACTTGAAAAGAACAAGGTCAGCACCATGAGGCACTAAAGTGCCCACTAGCCTTCCCTGGCCATGCTCCCTCCCACCTGGCCACCCATCCTGGGCCCTCTTCAACTGCATGCTCACTGGCCTGATCTCATGCCGCCTCATTCCTTCCTGTATTCATCCACACTCCTGAAGGCTCCACACTCTCACACATGCTCGCTCTCACACATGCTCACTCTTGCATACACTCACCCTCTCACACACCCTTCCTCTCACACACACTCACTCTCACACATGCTCACTTTTTTATTGTTTGTTTGTTTGTTTGTTTGTTTGAGACGGTTTCTGGTTTCTCTGTGTAGCCCTGGCTGTCCTGGAACTCACTCTGTAGACCAGGCTGGTCTTGAACTCAGAAATCCGCCTGCCTCTGCCGCCCGAGTGCTGGGATTAAAGGCGTGCACCACCACGCAGCCTACATGGTCACTCCTACAGGCTCTACATTTATTTATGCCCACCATCACCTGTCCCCATACTCAAGCACATTCGTGCTCACTTTCAGGCTCCACACCCACCCGTGCCCACACTCACCAGTGCACACACCCACACTGTCTCACCTACTCAAACATTTGTTCTCTCATGCACTACCACACGCAGTCTCTCTCATGCCACCACACTCCCACAGCCCTGCCTCTAAGGGTGACCACCACTGTAGTGCTGCCCCATTCCGCAGCTCTTCATAGCTCTGCCCAAAAGCAGCCCATCCCCATGTCCTGTGCTTTTACCATTTAAAGAGGCCAAGCACCATGCTGGCCACACGGCCCAGCCCCAAGCTGCTACATTTCTTCCCTCTTTGGCTTTGTTCCTGACACAGACAGAGCAGTCTGCAGTGCCTCTCATCCCTCAGTAAAAGACAATGTCCTCCAGATCTTCAGAGCCACTTGGCATGACTCCTGACCCTCTACCCATACCCCACAGTGTAGACCCTCCCTTCTCTGGTGTCAGGGCCTCTACATTTTGTCCTCAGCATCTTAAAAGTTCAACACTGCTACCATGTATGGCCAGAGGCCACCTCCTTCCCAGCATGCCCTCCCTGGGTTACTAAGGCTCCCCAATCAACTGTCAATCCAATGTTCCTATTTTTCCACCTCCACAAACAAGCTAAAATGATATTCCACCCTGCCTTCCCTCAGAGACTGTTACCTCCTAGCCCTACGCAATTCTTCCTAGCCTGACCTGAACGGTAAGGCTCAGTATGATGGTGATGTCAACCATCATGAGGTACTGAGACACAGAGAGCCAAACAGAGCTAGACAGAGAAATGGCTGTAACTGAAATAACCTCTCCTTGACAACCATAACAGCTGAGGACAGGGGTGAAGACACCAAGACAAATGCATGGGGCAGAGAGAAGATGGGAACCCTGCAGCACTGGAGCGGGAAGATGGCCATAAACAAGCCTGAGCAAATCAGCACAAAGCTTCCCAAGATGTGGAAAAACACCAGTGTGGGTGTGGCTAGCCCCAGAGGGGCACAAGGAGTGAGCGTGTGTAAGTGCTAGTGAGAGCAAGCAAACTGGGGAGGAAGAGGGGGGGAAGGGAAGGCTGATTTTGAGCAATCACCCCTCAAAGCAGGGCAGGACACTCACAAGCATGGCCTCACATGAAAACGCAGTGAGAAGACCTGCAGAGGTGACCCTCTTACACTAATAAGGGTCCATCTCCAATCCAGCAGTCCCTCTGCCATTCTGTGTTCTTCCCCATGACCCCAGAACACAGTCTAACTCTTTAAGCTGGGGACGGTAGATGCTGTCAGGCAGCCTGCAGCCTGCAGCCTGATGGTTGTTGGCCTGTGATGTTGGTCACTACAAGGATGGGGATTTTCTATAATGCTTTTTTAATGGAGGGAAAAAGACCTTCATGGAATGACTTCATTTTAATGGAAAACATGTTAAGAGTTGAGATTGGCCTCTTAGCATGTCTGTCACACATCTCTAACAGAGAACATGCAGAGATGCCAAGGCAGCTGGGTGGCACAGTCCCCAGAAGATCTAGGAAGTGAAGACGGAGGTTAGGCAACAGACGAGGAGTTCCAGGCCAGTGGGTGAATCTCTATTTCCAGAATGCTATATATATCAGATTCTTTCTTTACTCTACAAACAAAATCCAAAGGAATTTGAGAGGTAAACAATAAACTTGAAACCTCAAAAGAATAAGAAGGGAAAAAGCCAACAGCTATTCTGTGCTAAAAAGGAAAAAAAAAACAGAAACAAAAACAAAAACAAACAAACAAAACAAACCAAGCCAGTAGCAGCAGCTCACGCTACAGTATGCTCGGTGGTGTTGCCATCTCAGGTTCAATTTTCAGTACTACAATAACAACAGGTCTTTCTGGATATAAATGTAAAGAAAGGACTGGAGAGACAGCTCAGTGGGTACGAGCATTGCTGCTTTTCCAGAGTACCCATGTTTAATTCCCAGTACCCTAAAATTCACAACTCCAGTTTCTCAGGAGACATGACATCCAATTCTGTCCTCCACAGAAACTGCACACATGTGGTACACAGATGTCAGGAAAAACTCTCATACACATTAAAAACAAATTAAATATAAGAAAAAATTAACTTAAAAAAGAGAGGGGGGCCGGGTGTGGTGGCGCACGCCTTTAATCCCAGCACTCGGGAGGCAGAGGCAGGTGGATTTCTGAGTTCGAGGCCAGCCTGGTCAACAAAGTGAGTTCCAGGACAGCCAGGGCTATACAGAGAAACCCTGTCTCGAAAAACCAAAAAAAAAAAGGGGGGGGGGACACCTGAAGAAATGTCCACAATTTTAACATGCAACACCAAAAAGACCCAGAGCAAAAGCACACCCACCACAGGAAGCATGTTTGTGCTGAAGCCAGGAACGAGGCAGGGACACGCACGCCCTTCCACGTGACACAGCATTGGAAACTGCAGATTCTGTGGGAAGTCGGTGGGATGGTGCTGTGCTGGGGCACACGCATGAAGGAACATTTAGCTGAAGTGGACACAGAAGAAAGGATTTCTGCTAAAGCAAGCATGTGAAAGGACATGTAATGAAGGATTCTTTGCTAATACACATGTACTGGTCCACCTTACACTGCATAGCTGAGCTGCATTTGTCAGGACTCCATAGAGAGAAATGCACCAAAAAGCTTCTGGTGGTGTGCTGCAGTTTCTTGCCATCTGCAGACTTGGGCTGATTGGCAGAGTGCTGCTGTCAGCTAAAACAAATCCATATGCTGAGGCAAAACCCACGGAGGACATGTGCCATGTAGAGGGAGTATAAATAGAACTCAGTGGACAGTGACAGAGACTGAGCTAGCCTTGCTTATGGAGCTAGCTGTGCAATGCCTGTTGGTCTCACATCTTTGCTGATCTTCAACTCGCTAAGAGAGGCACAGCTGAGAACTTTTCCTGGCATTCCTGTTGGCCCTGGTCCCTCTTGCTGACTTATAGAGGCTGAGGCCTGGCTGTCTCTGCTAGGTAGTGCCTCCTCTGCTGATTTGTGTGTGCTGTCCCGACTCTACCAAACTAGCCTGCTGATACATCTGTGAAGTGTTTGTGAGTGGATCAATCTGCTGCTACTAACCTGTAAACTAAACTGCCAATTTCCAGACAATACAGATGGGAATTGCTCTAAAGAACCATTTCTAAATAAATAGGTCCACTTCCCTTGTACCTTTCTTTTCCACTACCTTTGGTGGGTGGTGGACTAAAAGGGAGGTTAAAGTGTTTAAAAACTATCATTAAAAATAGGCTATAAAAAATTGAAATTACATAGCAATGCACACATCCCAGTGAGAAAACTCAAGCAAGGGGAAAAAAAGAAAGGTGTCAAACTGAAAGAGAAAGGAGAAATTATCTCTTCTCAAAGACTACATGATCTTGAATATACAAAATTCAAAAATTATACATAAACAGAGAAAACTCTTAGAACTAATACATTTAGCAAAACAGCTAGATAAAGAATCATCTCTCTCTCTCTCTCTTTCTCTCTCTCATAGAAACACACACACACTAACAGTTTAATTTCTTATACCCACAATAAACAATCCGAAAACCAAATTAAAAAAAAAAATCTCATTTAGGATAATATCATAAGGAACAAAGAGGCAAAATGTGAAACAAAGAGCACAGATAATACAGCCACAGCTGCAAAGATGCTGGTGACAGCTGCAGAGGCTGGGAGACCAGTGGAGAAGCTGGAAGACCAGTGGAGAAGCTGGGAGACCAGTGGAGAAGCTGGCACAGACCACAGAGATCCACGGGCAATGCACAAGGCAGCAAAACACCTATAAGGTTTTTCACAGAAACATAAAATTCCATCCTAACAGCGACGCGGAAACTCTCAGGGAACCCCAAAAACCCCAAATAATCTTTTTTTAAAAGGAACAAATTATACCAGGCATGGTACCTATTATCCTGGCACTAGGGAGTCTAAAGCAGGAGAAAGGAAATGGGGGATGAAGAGGTGGAAGGGGAGGAGGAAGAAGAGGGGAGAAGAGGAAGGGGGAAAGAAAAGAGAAGGAAGGGGGAAGAAAGAAAAAGAAGAAGAAAAAGGAAGAGGGAGAAGGGAAGAGGGTGGAGGAGGGAGAAGGAGCTGCTACAACAGCAGCAGCAAGAAGTTGGAGGCCCCACTACATAGTGTCAGTTACCTTTAGACCTGCAGACACAGGTCAGCATGGACTGGCACATGGGAAGACCACAGATGGATGAGACTGACCAGAAAGCCTAGGAATAAGCCCTGACTGATAGCCCTGTGAGGTGCAACATGGATACCAGAGGCACCCAGCAGGCAAACTCTTACTCCATGACCATTCAGTACAGAAAAGTGGGTAGAGAAATCCTAAAAGCAGCAATGCCGTCCCAGCAGCCCGCCCTGTGCTATGCACGTCCAAGTCAGCTGAGTTGTTTTACTGAATCAGAGGAGGTTCAGGGCCAGCAATAACAAGAGGCCCCATAAATTCAACCCAATTAAGGTGAAGAGAATTCTGGGTCTAAGACAGACACAGTAGTATGTCTGTAATCCTGGCACTCAGGAGGCTGAGGCAAAAGGATTGAGTCCTGGGCCAACTACTGCTATATAGCAACAACCTATCTCAAAGTGGGGAACATAGGGAAGAAAGGGGTAATCCTGGACTAGAATGGCAAGCCTACAGCAACCTTACAACACAGAGAAAAAGTGGGACAGGCTGGAAATAAACACAGGAATGAGGAGGCTACCACAATCCCACAGTTAGAGACTTGAGTACAGTCTTAAATCCTGCATAAAATGGCTGGGGTGTCAGACCACCCTTAATCCCAACACTCAGGTCAAGGAGGAGGTAGCAGGAAGACCTCTGGAGTTCAAGGATAGCCTCATCTATATAGCAAGTTCCAAGGCAGCCAGGAATGTGACCCTGTCTCAGAAAAGCAAAAATACAATAAAATAAAATCCTGCATAAAGGGTCAGCAAGTTGATTCTCTGAGTAAGGATACTTAGCACACAAGGCTGGTGACCCGAGTTCAATGCCTAAAATCCATGTAAAGGTGGACAGAGAATCAATTCCACAAAGTTGTATTCTTTTTTTTTTTAAAGATTTATTTATTTATTATATGTAAGTACACTGTAGCTGTCTTCAGACACTCCAGAAGAGGGCATCAGATTTCATTACGGATGGTTGTGAGCCACCATGTGGTTGCTGGGATTTGAACTCGGAACCTTCGGAAGAGCAGTCGGTGCTCTTAACCACTGAGCCATCTCGCCAGCCCCCACAATTCTAACCCTCACATCTGCATTATAGCATGTGCACATCTCTGTCTCTCTGTCTCTGTCTCCATCTCTCTCTCTCTTTCTCTCTGTCTCTAATTTTTTCAAATAAAAAACTCTGCATATAAAGATAGCCCCACAACCCTACTAATATTGCTCCCATGTTCTTACAGGTATGGGAAAACATGCTCTCTTGAAGGTCACAGCAGAAATGACATCCTAATATTTGCCTCTAATTTTCTCCCAAAATATATAAGGGCCATAACAGCACAGACAAGAACATACAGACACAAAACATGTGGAGTGGGGCAGACATCCTGAAGCCCTGCTGGGGCCTCCTTCACACACTTCTACCTCTTATACCCTCCAGAACTCAAAATGATGGTTTATGATAGCACCCATCAACATGGAAGCTTCTACCTTAAAGAAGCTACCATGATCCCAGTACTCAGGAGTTGGAGAGTTAAGAGCTACAAGTTGGAGGCCAGCCTATACCACACAGCCAGAGAAAGGGCAGTGGGGAGGAAGGGAGGGAGGATGGGCAAAATATAGACACCTTCAGACAAGTCTGCTGCAGCCAAGTCCCAGGCAGCAGAGCCCCTCCCACACCTCAGCCCTCAGATCCTCTCAACAGCATTCCAAATAGGAAAGGAGGAAACACCACATTTTGGAATAGTTGTCCTTCCTTCCCACAGTGGTTACTTCTTTCTCTTTCTTTTATTCTTATAAGAACCATGCACTGCTTTCACATTTTTAACTCTTAAAGGTCTGAGGAAGAAAACCACCAAAGCATTCAGAATGCCGTAGCCAACACTGAGTAACCACTAGTGGCTGAGGCAGCAATAAAAGAGGAGGCCAAGTCCTGGATGTATAAAAAGCTGCTAGATAAACCAGAAAGGGATCATTAGCTCATACACACACACACACGCACAAAAGAGGGGGGAAGACTGAGAGACTATGCACAAACCCATATACACCACATGCATGAGACACTTGCCCAAAAGTACAGGTGCACACATCAACTCAAAAGCCACCTGGGTCAGGCGATTGCTACAAAGCTATATAGCACTGTAGAGTACGCCCAGAGTCAGGCGTCTCTCCCACTATAAGTCAGCACAGGCTTCATCTTCCTATGAGGACAGAAATGTTCTATACTTGCAATGGCCAGATCTGTCCTGGAAATGTGCTACTGTGGCTGAGTATTTTATGCTTTTTTTTTTTTTATTGTTTAAACAATATGGGGCTGGCGGCTATGTTATTAGCCTGGAGAGCTCTAGATTACAGACAAAGAAAACTGAGTTCCTATGATGCAATAAATATAGCATTTATATATAAACAGGATAAGCACTGCACACACAAACTAGGACAATTCAAACCAAGCACGTTCACGGCCATGATACACATGCCTAACACACCCAGCAGCAGTCACAGTTTCACATGCCACACTCACTGGGAAATTAAGAACACACGCACAGTTTCCTACTGGGGAAACAAAGCTGACCACACTATCAAAGGCAATCAAGCAATCATCTTCACAGTTGGCTCCAACCACAGCTCTACACAGAAGGAGCAAGATACTCCTTGCTCAAGGTCCTGTTCCTGTCCTCAGAGGAAGGAGCCAACCAAGTGAGTATCAGCGGGCCAGCAGAGGCCTCCAGTGCTGCAGAGTTAGCGCAGACGAAAGACAAGCACACTGGAGTCACAGCCAAGACCAGCTAGCCTCACCAAGCCTGGGAACGGCCGTGGCAGCAGGGCACAGATAGTATCTGTACAAGCCACTGGAGTCTGGGTGCAGACTAGCGGGAGGAGGGAATCCACGCCACTGTGTTACGGGCGTGTTGGTTACTTTTCCATTACTGTGACCAAGTATCTGACCAAGTATCTGACAAGCAGCCTAGAGAGGGTTGTTTGTTTTGGCTCGCGGTTGCGCAGCATTGGGCTTGCAGTTGCTTGCCTCCATGTACTTGGATAGAACAGCATGGCAGCAGGAGCCTGCAGTTCACCTCGGAGCATAGGACAGAGAGAAGGAAACAGAAAGGGGCCAGGATCTACCCCAAAGATCTACCCCAGTGAACTACTTCCTCCAGCTAGAGCCTATCACCCCAAGTTTTCAGAACCTTCCCTGAATAGTATCACCAGTTAGAAATGGGCTTTAGCGTGCAAACCTGTGAGAGGCTTCATATTTAAAACACAACTGGGCATTCCATACACTGTGGGCTTTACCTCGGGTAACCTTTCAGGTTCTCAGTAAAGAGGCAGGAAAGATCCTTGCAGGCCCTGAGAAGGATATAGAAGTAATGAGGTGAACTGCACCCTGAGCATCCCCAGAGCCAAAGCCTTCTGCAGGGGTCAAGATTTTAATACCTAGCCCTCCTGCAAGGGCTCCTTCCTTACAAAGCCTTCCACTTCACCTAGGAAGAGCAAGGGGAGATGTGAAGGAAAGTCCAGGCACAGAGCCATGGGGGGTGAGGGGAGATTGAAGGGGTGGTGATCACAGACTACAGATTCTCCCACCTGATTGCTACACCACAATTGCAAGCTGTGACAGAGAAGGGTAGTACAGTAACAGCCTCTCTGGAGACTCAGAGACACCAAAGGCATCTGAAGAAAGAGACACAGACACAGCACTGGAGAGATGTGAACCCTCTGCTGTGGCCCCAACAAACATCAGAATCAGCCAGCTCCAGAGGCCAATCCACCTCAGCTCCCTCCACCTCATATACCATGTCTGCATTCCGGCAAAACTCAAGCAAGAGTTTGCAAAAGACGAGAAAAGCCCGAAGACATAAAACACACATAAGTGACCTCAGCTATGACACACATCTGAAACAATGGAAACACACACAAAGGACTCTAAGGGGAGAATGGATGTCTGGAGAACAAATCTGACATTTGGACTGTGACAAAATGATGTAGCCAGAAGTCAGGCACTGCCGCAGAAGAAATGATGGCCTCTGCCAGGCTCACTGGAGACCCAGCCACAGAGGAAAGGCCAGTAATCATAGAGAAATGTCAACAAGAATGTCCCAGACTGAACCACAGAGAGATAGAGATCTCAAACAGAACAGAGCTGGGCTAGGGAAGTAGCTTATCCAGTAGAGGGTTTCCCCTGCAAGCATGAGGACCTGAGTTCAAGACCCAGAACCCATGTAACAGCTCAGTGTGGCCAGCTTGTAAACCCTAGTGCTGGGGACACTGAGACAGCAGATCCCTATGGCTCACAAACCAGCCAGTCTAGCCTAATACCGGAGCCCCAGACAGTGAGAGACCCTCTAGTAAGAAAAATAAATATAAGGGGTTGGAGAGATGGCTCAGCAGTGAAGAACACTGGCTACTCTTCCAGAGGACCAGGTTCGGTGGCAGTTCACAACTGCAACTCCAGCTCTTAAGGATCTGACACCCTCCTCTTGTCTCCCTGGACACCAGGCACACATATGGTACACAGACACTCATGCAGACAAAACACTAATATGCAAAAAAAAAAAAAAAAATTTAAGTAAAAGTAAAAGCTACCTGGCTTTTGATGAATAACACGTCAGACTGACCTCTGGTGAAGAAAGAGAAAGCAAGAGCAGGCTTTCTGGAAACGGAGAGTAACTTCAAAAGCTGTGAGTCTCTAACTAGCAAGAGAACCAGAAGGATAGCAGAAGTATGAAGCAGTAACGACTAAGAATTTCCTGAGATTAATGACAAGCCCAACAAGGCATGGATGCGACCAGCTGAGCAACACCACACAGAACAAATGTGAAAACATCCAAACTTCATTGTGTCTCATTCAAACTTCAGGACACGATTAACAGGGAAAATTCTTAAAGGAGGCAAGAAAAAAAAATAGAACTTAACTATGAAGGAACAATGACAACGTCTCAGCAAAACAATGCGAATATGAGTAAGCTATTTTAAGTGGTGAAATATTTTTTTAAAAATCACCTAGAATTATGTGTACAGACTGCTCTTCATAAAAGAATGAAAAGCCCTCCTCAGACAAGACCCATCCAGTAAGCAAAGGAGGGAATTTTAAAAGCTGAATGTCCCATGCCCAGGGGTAGCCAGCCAAAACAAAACCAAACAAACTCCATGGTTTCTTTGGTTGGTTTTGTTTTTAATGGGCTTTTTGTTTTGTCTTTTTTCCCCTTATTGGTGGTTTTTTGTTTGTTTTAATTTTCTTTTCTTTTCTTTTTCTTTTTTGGAGAGAGAGAGAGAGAGAGAGAGAGAGAACAAACATGGGGAGGGAAGGAGGAGGGGAGGTGGGAGGATCTTTGAGGAGCTGGGGAAAGGGAAACATGATCAAACTACATTGTGTAAAGAAAATTTATTTTAAAAATGAATGCAAAGTTCTTCAGTAACAGCCAACAGGGCTGGAGAGAGGGCTAGATGCTTACAAACACTGCCTGCTTTTCCAGAGGACCTGGATTCAATTCCCAGTATCTGCATGGTGGTTCAAAACCGACTGTAACTCCAGTCCTAGGGAACCTGATCCCCTCTTCTAGCCTCGGTGGGCACTACATTCAAGTAGTACACAGGCGGGCAGGCAAAACATCCATATACATAAAATATATTTTTAGAAATAATAAGAAAGTCAACAGCCATCTGTGATAAGGCTGTGAGAACCCAAGACTGCAAGCACTTCCTGGGCAGAAGGGTGTTACCAGCTGCTCAACCACTCCTGATGGTTCACTCCAGGTAAGTCTCACCTACACCCTGACAGGACCTGTGAACAGGCACTCCCACAAGGGCTCTAAGATTTAAGTAAGCACCACCTGGGTGTTTCTTAAGCTGACAGAAAGGAGGGAAATCCCAGGCAGGTTTGGCCTTACCAGATGGCCATTTCTGAGGTTCCAGGTAAGACCCTGGAAGCACGCACTGCATCAGGCACCTGCCAAGAATCCCACAGCCAGGAGAAAGGGTGTCAGCAACAGACCACCCTAGGAACCTGAGCACAGACCTCACCCTGGTGAGAACAAGCCCTGCCTGCAAGCTGACTGCCCCTAAAGACTGGCACAGGACTCATCAGTTGGGTGAAGCCAGACTCCCACCCATGGAAACACAAGACAGTATATCAGAACTTGTCACATAGCACAGAAAACTGTCATACATATGCCAGTGTGTGTAGCAGAACACAAGGGATATTTCAAATATCTGACTCCACCAGGTTTGTTTTGACATAATGTCTATGGTCAGGATTTAAAACGTTACCCAGTGTAGCCCTGCATGGCTATTAAAGGGCAGCTGCTATCAGTCCACCCATCTGCCGTCTCTCCGGCTTGCCAAATACTTGCTGTCCATGTTTTCAAACAAACAACTCCTGACATTTCCTTAACTTATGATCCTTTTGTCTTTTCACTCAGTACAACTTGGACTTACCTTCCTTTCCATACTCCTTCGGGTCCTATGTAGTTCTATATTCTAGCTTTTGGGTCTCTTTATTACACTGTGTTTTATAGCAACAACTTGGAAAATTGTGCAATATATGTTACAAATATTGTGTGCCATATGTTTGTATCTTAAAGCCCCTCCTCAGCAGAACACTAAGGTCAGCATGAGGCTCAGAGGTCTGTAACTTGCAGAACAACAGAATGGGGTCAAGTAATAAGGCCAAAGGAATGATACCAGAGCCGGAGATTGGGGGGTGGGAGGACAAGGGGCAGCATACACAGAAACCCAGACACCCAGCAGGGAAACTAAAGCAAACGATAATAATAATATAAAAAAAAAAATCAGGGAAGACAGCAGTTTATAAAAGCATCGCACAAAATCAGCAACCATCATACATACAAAAAATAAAAATTAAATTTAAAAATGCAGAAAATACCTTGGGGGGAAAACCTTTTTGTAGAGTAACACACAAATTTTTCAGTGTGAAAGTTTGCATGAAAAACAACAACAACAACAAACCTTTAAAAGGCTATTCCTGCAAGAGGAAGGAAAAGCAGCAGTAGTGTAAAGCAATGCCTGCTGCCCTTCAAGACAGAAGTTCTTCCAAGGCAGGGCAGGAACACACTCGGCGTATCGACTACTGATGACCTGCTCAGCCAACAAACTAGGCGGTGCACCCTGGTGGGTGCAGCTGATTTTCTGTGTCAGCTGGGACAGGACACAGGATCTCTCACCTGCTGCCTGGCAGGAACCACTGTGCATGTGCAAAGATAAACTATGACTCAAAAATCCACACAACTTTTAAGAAGTGGACATTTCACCCCCATAGCTTTGTAAGGCAGAGCCAGCATCTACGTAGTTGAAAACATCTATAATGTGTATCCCAGTGGATCTTCCTAGTAACTGAACAGCTAAAATATCTATCAAGTATTACAAAAGATCTCAGAGTGACCTCTCATAGAGGAAGGGTGTCATCCAGTCTCCAAGAGTCAGCCATGGCCCATGTGACTGAGGCATACAAAGCCAATGCTCACCTGATGGAAGTTATTCTTGCCAAAAATGTCAAGCTGTAAATAACCACCAGACAGCTTCCAGAATGGCCCATACAACAGTGCCCCCTATCCGACACATGTCCAAGACTTACGATCAGTGTCGGAGAGGCCATGGGGGCTGGGGATGCAGCTCAGTTGCTGGACAGCCTGCCTGCTGAGCATGCAGAAAGGCCTGGGTTCAGTTCAAGGACCACATAAAATCGAGCAGAGTAACCCATGCTTACAATCCCAGCACAGAGGAGGTATAGACAGTCAGGAACTCAAGGTCACCCTCACCTATTACAGCAAGTTCAAGTCCAGTCTGAGCTACATGAGAGCCTATTGAAGGGAGGGAGGGAGGGAATAGGGCTAATGACTGGAGAAAATGGCCTCCACACACACCACATGACCCTGAGTATTCTCTGGGAGGAAGAACAGGCACAGTGGTTGAGGACACAGACAACTGGGAAGCACTATGTGACAGGTATAAGGACATGCTCATGGCTGTATGGGAATAAGAACCACATCAGGCCAGACTCTGGTATCTCATTATAGGCTGCAGGGTTGTCTGCAGCTTACCTGCAAACAGATACCTCTCGGCACCCTGAGGGGTGGCACGTGCAGTTGACAGGACACAGTATCCCACCTTGCTCCCTAAAGGGCATCACTTGGCAGCAGCTATGCTCCTAAGTAGAGCCTCAGCTCTTCCTCAGTACCCTCTCCATTCATTCACCTCTCTTTAGGCTCAGGGATACTTCCTACCCACAGGGTATGTTTACCCCTCAGGGATAAACAGGCTTCAAGCAACACTTACACTCCATATACTGGCTGCTGAAAGAACCCTCACTGAGGATGTGAGCATGCCCATTAACCCCACAGAGCCCTGCCCCTGAAGAAAGGCACTTAGCATCCCACATCCCTAGAGGCAGACAAGGCCTTGTTTATGCACAAGAATACAGGGAGAGAAAAGTCAAGAGGACTTTCCAGCAAACAAGCTTAGAACTACATCAAAGCTCTCCCTGTGGATACTAGGAAAAGTGCTGGCTCAGAGCTGGGTCCCATCCGAGATGAAGGTGATAGTGCTGCCTGCCTTCTGTAGCCTAGTGTCAGACCAAGAGAATGAAAGGACCCGCTCCTGTGGCACAGAGCACCATTCAACAATCGCACCCTCTAACTGTCCTGGGCTCAGCTAACTGCTGTGTGCTCACAACTTTTAAGACCTGTTCCCTTCTTGAAAAACTAAATAACAAAAGCAGGAGCACACACACTATACCTAGAACAATCTGAGTCTTCTTAGCACCTATAAGGTGGTGGTATTATCCTTATCACCCTGTTCTGTGACTCCCCACTATGCTGGCTACAGGCATCCACCTTTACAGGGTCCCAAAACATCAGGTTGCATTGGCTACTCCCAAGGCTGAGAGCCAAAACAGTGAGCATGGAGAGAGCAAGCCACTTCTCACACTCACCCCTACTGCCATCTCTCACACTCACCCCTACTGCCAAGACCCAGAGGCAGGGTTCACACCCGACTGACCAAGTGTATAGTTCCATCAACCCACTACTTCTGACGGAGCAGCCCAGAGCACTGTAACTTTATCCAGGTTTGCAGAAATATGAGGTGGGTGAGACTCTAAGAGGCCTGAGAAAGGTTCCCTAGTTTCACCTCTGTGCAGCCCCAGAAAGCATCCAAGGTTAGCAAAGCCTTCAAGGGAGGGAGGACTCTCAGAAAGGAAGGCTGCGCACATGGGTCCAGCTGAGAGGAGTTCAACACAAAATCCAAAACAGAAGACACCAACATACCCCCAGGAGCCTCATTTGTTTCTGGGACTCTCAGGACTGGGGTCCATAACCTCACACATGGACCCCACCATCTACACTCCCATGATGCCTTCACCTCAAGGACCACCACAGTCACCCCTGTGGCCACTCAACATAGGCAGGGTCTGTCTTCTGTCAGATAAACCTCTTCTACCTCTACAGAGGAACACCACCTCTCACACAGGAAAGGGGTGACTGGTGTCCAAGGTCTGGAATCCAAGCTTAGGGCAGACCTGGGCACAAACTACAGCCCTTATATCCATGTGACACCCAGCACACTGGGTGATCACACAACCAGCTGTGGTGAGACCACATCCCACAGGACAAATAACAACCGAGGACAAGCGACTTCAACATGAATTCATCTTTCCTCAAATACTTCCTCAGAACTTCTACACACAAGCCATAAACTAGTGTCATGGGCTTCCAAGCCCTGTATATGGTAACAATGAGGCTCCCCAAGGACTGGAGTGGGACCCCCAAGGCAACACAGGGACCCAGGGTGGAGTTCCTGGATTCTTCAGGAAATCCTGCCCCATGACACCCTTATCCCTGCGGAAAACCATTTCCTCTCATGAGGAACGCAATCTTGTCTACTCAGTCACGAAAACACTGAAGCTAAAAATAGTTTTATAAAAGGAAGTGCTGATTGGGCCTCCCCACTCTAGTGACAAGCGCAAGCTCTGTCCCCATGGATGGGGGCAGAAACTCCTGCTGGCTGGAGAGGAGCCAGGACAAGGAGCCACCAGGGAGAGTGCCCAGACCCAGAGCCGGCCTGGATTCAGCTTCCTCCCTAACAAGGTTCTTTGCATAGAAGCCTGACAGCAAGACTGGAAAGAAGGCTACGAGCAGATGCCTTCTGCTGAAGGACAACTAGACATCTCTCCTTTTTCATTAAACCAGAAATTAGAGCAGCTCAGTGTCTGTGAAGTATGCTGAGCTTCTCCAGAGGACACCTAGGCTGAGAACCTTAATCCACTGGGAAGAAATGCTAGGTAAATTTTAAACCAAATAAAGACTTTAACCTCAAAAGAGATGGGGGGGAGGGAGAGAGGGAGGGAAGAAGGAAAGAAGGAAGGAACGAAGGAAGGAAGGAAGGAAGAATGCCCTAGACCAAAATTGTAAATGATTATTTTCTATTAGAGAAGGTCAAATCCTATAAAATAAAGTCAAACTTTGAATAGCAGCATATAAAAATTAAGTAATCTAGGGTTGCAAGATGGCTCAGCAATTAAAAGTACTTCCTGCTTGTTGTGGATAGCCCTGGGGCTAAATATATTTGATGTTATTTCCACTCTCCTGTGAGGGGATTCCAACAAAGAATGAGTCAGCACTCAGGTGATTTCTTGTAAACCTTCTTCCCACCTTAATTTGTAAAATAAAGGAGAGCTGATGATTAAGCAGATAAAGAGAAGGTGGAGCAGAAGGTAAGAGAGAGAGGAAGGAGAAAGTGGGAGAAAGAGAGGGTGCAAAGGAGGAGGAAGAAAAGCGGAGCGGAAGCACATGGCCTGGAGAAACCGCAAGTTCTAAGGGGTCTCATAGATGTGGAAGATGGTGGTAGTGTAGTGGTAGATCTGACCAATCTAGGCGCACAGCATGTATTCATATTAATTGAGTTGTGTTTTCATTGCCATGGCATATTTGGGTTAGAGATTTACAGCAATACCTGCTTTCCCAGAGAACCCAGTTCCATCCCTAACCACCATATCTGGAAGCTCATAACTGCTTTTAACTCTAGCTCTAGGGTATCTGGCACCCTCTTCTGGCCTCTGCACACACACATTCGAATACTCACACACATACACACAAAATTTTAAAGAAATTCATGAAGTAACCCATCTTTCAAGCATAGTCCAGACAACTGTCTGAAGCTGAGACCAGGGCTAGATCCCACTTCTTACCATCCCTATGTAGTTAGATTCCAAGTACCACAAAGAAAAGAGGACAAGGTAACAGACTGGAATGCAAGGCTGGTTTGCTTTCTGGTGCTGTAATAAACACCAGGACTAAAGACAACCTGGAGATTGGGAGACCACCCAACCTGGGAAGGAAAGGGTCTATTTCAGCTTACAGCCCATCACTACAGGAGTCAGGGTAAGGACTCAAGGCAGGAACTGAAGCAGAGGCCATGGAGGAGTACTACTTACTGGCTTGTTCTCCACAGCTTACTCCAACTGCTTTCTTATACACCCCAGGCCCACCTGCCCAGGTGTGGCACTGCCCATAGTGAGCTGGGCCTTCTCTCATCAATCCTTAATCAAATAAATAAATAAATAAATAAATAAATAAATAAATGCCTTTAGACTTTGCTTACTGGCCAATCCAATGGAGGCGCTTTCACCCCAGTTGGTGTCAAGCTGATAAATAAACAAACATAAAGAGCCAGTACAGCAGGTTTTGATAACACTGAAACTTCAGCTGCTCCTTTGATTTGCGCATACCCTGACTCTCAGGCCTAATGGCCCTGCAGACATGAGCTTCCCTCATAGGCCACCTCTGTCTCAAGCTCCTGCCAGCTCTGCGCAGTGCAGCAGGCGCAGAGGAGGCGGTGTTTCTGTCCTCTTTATTTTCTAAATATGTTCCTCGCCAAAAAAAAAAAAAAATGAAAACAAATTCTAGCAAACAAGCCACAGCACACGATGTGGTAAGCAATATGCTCCCAGCCTCTTACTGTAAACAAGCCCGGAGTGAGGACAGGGAAAGGAGCACCTATATGGAACAGGGGCCAGGAAGGTTGTGACAGTCTACAGTCAAAAGATGGTGAGAAATCTGACAGAAAACCAAGTTGCCAGCTCATCATTTACAAGCCCACATCTGCAAACCAGAACAACCAGGGAAGTATAAGGGGTGGCCAAGAGGAGGGCCAGGAGGAGGGGTGGCCAGCCACTTCACAGTGTGCATTCTCTGCCACACTATAAGTATAGACACTTCTAGCTCCTACATAAAATAGACAGCTTTCTAACATGAACTGCACTGACTTTGAAATTTTTGGAAAGTCACCAAAAGGGAACAAAAGAAGAAAGTCCCAACTGTGGTAATGGTGATACCATTATCCTGGGGCTCTCATGAAGCTCTGTAATGCCCAGCAGGAAACCAGCCAGCAGAAATGCACAGGCCTGTCTAGCCCTCCCAAGTCCATGACAGCCTCCCACCCAAAGGGGCCAGACCCACACCGTGTGCCTGGGGTGACAGCCCTGCCAGCAACCCTTGGAGCTCTAGGTGCCTGATGGGAAGCCAGGTATGAGACCCACCTCCACCTAAAGAGGACACCTGCTCTGTTCTGCTAGTGACAGGCCAGCTGTGATCATGCACAGAGAGTGGAAAGGAGGTGAGAAATCCCCACTCCTTTAAAGAAGGAGTGGCTTCTGCACATACCTGCCCAGGTGAGGTTGGTCTCTACCCTAAAATGTATCTGGAAAATCCCAGCAATCGCTCCAAGCTTTGCAGGTGGCCTTGCTCCTCTGTCACCTAAGCAGTGTGACTGCCTCAGCCAATAGGCATCCCAGGCAGGGGCCACACTGAGCAGGCACTTCCACCTCATGAGCTGGGAAACCATGTATATGGAGAAATAGCAAAAAGTGAAGCTTGTTCCCAGGGATACAAACCACCTGTGGGGCTGAATACCTCTTATCCAAAAGGCTTGGTCCATGTGGGGCTGAATACCTCTTATCCAAAAGGCTTGGTCCATGTGGGGCTGAATACCTCTTATCCAAAAGGTTTGGTCCATGTGGGGCTGAATACCTCTTATCCAAAAGGCTTGGTCCATGTGGGGCTGAATACCTCTTATCCAAAAGGCTTGGTCCACAAGTGTCTCCGAGTCTAATCCTGGGAGGGGTGGGGGTGGGGGACCCTACATACACATAATGAGCTATCTTGGGATGAGATCCAAATCTAAACACAGAATTTACCTGTATTTCTAGTTCACCTCATATACATGATCTGAAGGCATGTTATACAGTCTAATAAAATCTGAGGCGGGGTCTTCCTATATAGTCCTCACAGGTCTAGAACTCAATATGAAGACCTGATTGGCCTTGAACTCACAGAGATCTGACTGCCTCTGCCTCCAGAATGCTGGGATTAAAGGTAAGCGCCATCACACCCTGCTGTAGTGCAAATATTTTGAGTCCCTGTCCCTGTGTTTTGTCTGTGGTCTAATCACATGATCCCACTGGGTGTGAAATTTTCTGTTGGTGACAATTTGGCATTCACATAATGGATGTAGAATTTGGGGTTTTTGAACCATGGGTGCTCACCATACCCACTGCAGAAAAGAAACTCACAAAGACAGAGCAGTCACAAAGGTTACCAGAGGTGGTAAGTTGAGCTGGACAGGTCACATCTGAGTAAGGACCTGTGAGCATGGGGCCACCCTGCTGCCATCCCACACAAAGATCAGAGACAGGTGCAGGTACTCCACACCGGTGTGAACACAAAGATCAGAGACAGGTGCAGGTACACCACACTGGTGTGAAGGCACCTGTGCTCAGCTGCACCAACCCACACCTACTGGCCTAAGTCAGAAAGGACTTGACCACAGGCTCAATTCACTTTACTTTTAACATAATCAAACAGCCTTTAGATTGGCTCAATTGGTGAAGGCACTGGCTGTCAAACCTAATGGCCTGAGTTGACTCCCAGATTCCACCTAGTGGAAGGAGAGAGCAGGCACCTGAAAGCTGTGTTTAAATCTCCACCATGCCATGGGGCACACACACTTAAATACATATGCATACAATAAATAAACGTGCAGGGTTTGTCAGTTTGTTCTTTCTTCGAAACAGGGTCTCACTTTGTATCTCTGGCTGTCCTGGAACTCACTGCTATGTGGATGAGGCTGGTCTCCAACCCACAGAGATTTGCCTGCTTCTGCCTTCCAATGTGCCTCTATGCCCAGCAAATAAATGGCTTGCCTTGGCTTGGGTTTTTATAGTAGAGTAGCTTTTTAAAATTGAAAATAGATTCTTTTCTCATACATCCTAATTATAGTTTCCCCTCCCCTCTACTCCTCCCAGCTCCTTCCCACCTCCCCTCCCCTCCGATCCACTCCCTTTCTGTCTCTCATTAGAAAAGTACAGGCATCTAAGAGATAACCAAACATGACAAAATAAAATATAAGATGAAGCAAAGTTTCCATATGAACGTTGGGTATGGCAGCCCAACAGGAGGAAGAGAACCAAGAGCATACACAAGAGTCAGAGCCCCACTTGTTCTCACAGTCAGGATTCCTACCAACACCTTAAGCTAATCGCTTTGACATACACAGGGGACGGTGTGGACCCACGCAGCCCTGTGCTTGCTGCTTCCATCTGTGAGCTCATATGCACCTTGGTAAGCTGACTCAGAGGGTTGAGCTCTCTTGGTGTCCTCCATCCACTCTGCCTCTGAAAATCTTTCCACCTCCTCTTCTGTGGGATTCCCTGAGTAATGAGGGGAAGGATTTGATGGAGACCTCCAATTTAGTGTCTGTCTCTGCATAATGCCTGGCTGTGGGTCTCTGCATCTGCTCCCATCTGCTACAGAGGAAACCTCTCTGATGGTGACTGGATAAGGCACTGATCTATGAATATAACAGAATATCATTTTATCTTTTTATCAGGAATCATTTTATCACATTTTCTTGTTTAGACTGGTCATGTTCAGTTTTACCCTAGGACTCGGGACTATCTAGTCTCTGGTTCTTGGTTATCCAAGCAGTATTCAGTATGTGTTACTTCCTGTAGACCAACCAGTCTTGAGTCTTTGTCTTGAGTTGAATCAGACATTGTTGGCTACTCCCTGAAGTTCTGTGCTATCATTGTCTAGCATACTTAGCAAGCAGCACAGACTGTAGGTAAATATTTTGTGGCTGGGCTGCTGTGCATGTTTCTCTTGCAGTAGCCTGCAGTGTACCTCATCATACCAAAAAGACTAGCACGTAGGGGTGAAGGCTCCTGGTAAGCACCAGCTTGATCCTCCACGTGCAGTGAATTGTGTGAATACTGACTCAGCAATGGAGCCACACTGTCAGTCTGTGGAGAGCAACACTTTGTCTTAGCATCAGCCTGGATTATTTGGGATTTCCATTGAACACCCGTGGCTAACAATTCAATTGAATGTAACTCAATCCAACTATACCTGGCAAATAAAAATATTTTAAAAAAAATAAAAATTATCAAAGTTTCATATAGCAACAGTTCAAATGGAACCACTACTTCTGCCAACCATAGAAAGAATTCTAGGTTTCCTTCAGATCTTTTACTTGGCAAGTAGCCCCAGGTGAGAAACCCAGACAGACAGAGGCCTTCATTCCATACCCATGAAGGAAACAGACCAGAAAGCAGTGAGCAATGCCTAAAGCTGGTGGCTGGGCAGAGAATCTGGGGCTCCAGAGACGATGACACAAAGGACACAGATGACCAGCTCAGGAATACAGGACCATCACAGCAGACATGGCAGAAGGAACAACACGTGAAAACACTGTGCCATCATGCAGACAGCTGAGAACAAATGGAAAATTACCCCCTTAAAATATGAAATTAAAAGGTGATTGAGACAGTTTCTCTGTGTAGCCCTGGCTGTCCTGGAACTCTCTCAGTAGTCCAGGCTGGCCTCAAACTCAGTAAAATATGAATTTGTAATGAAAGCTTATTTTTCTTTATAAAGCAAGTTTACTAATTTTTTTCCCTTAAAATACAAATTTTAGTTGGGTGATGATGGCGCATACCTTTAATCCTCGCACTTGGGAGGTAGAGGCAGACAGATCTCTATAAGTTTAAGGCCAACCTGGTCTACATAGAGAGTTCCAGGACATCCAAGGCTACACAGATAAATCATGTTTTGAAAAACCAAATATATCAGATATTACATATTATTCATACATATATATTTATATATATAAATATATAGAGAAAGAGAATATATATACAGAGAAACTGTCTCAATCACCTTCTAATTTCAAATTTATATATATAAATATATATGTATGAATATATATATATATATAATCTGAGAGAGAGAGAGAGAGAGAGAGTGTGTGTGTGTGTGTGTGTGTGTGTGTGTGTGTGTGTGTAAGTGGGATGGCTCACCATTTAAGAGTACACACCCTTCTGGGGGACCCAAATTCAGTTCTAGCACCCACTCATACTCATAACTATAACTCTAGCTCCAGGAGGTCTAACACAATCTTCTGACCTCACAGTTACTACATTCAGGTGCATACCGACACAGTCACATTCACACACACACACACACACACACACACACACACACACTTAATTTAATTTTTTAACACATAAGACTTAGCATGTAATAAAACCAAAAACTTTTATATTTAAAAAAAAAATCTCGGAATAGTGTCAAAGGGAAAAAAAAAAAAAACCTTCGCCAAGAAAAATGGCACAGATGGCTTCACTGTTGAATACCATAAACATGGAAGGAAGAAATACCATCCGTCTCACACAGCTCTTTCCAAGTCGGGAGGGGAGAACAGCCCAGTGTGTTGTGTGAGACAGTATGAGAGACACCTAAGCCAGACAGCATTGCATCAGAGGTGGGCAGAGAAGGAAGCCACAGGCAGAGATCCCAGCCAAGTGAGTCCTAAACTACAGGGAAAGGAGCAGGGCAACCAAGAAGTGCTTGGCCTGGGACACTCAGAATATCTAACACTCACATCACTGACATCTACCCTGAGTCAGAATGGAGGAAAGCTACAGGCTCCTTTTGGTGGACACAGAAAAGCATGGGACAGCATTCAATACTTCTTCACAGTGAGTGACAGGAGGAAATGCCCTCTGTTTGATAAGGGACATCAAAGACCCCACAGAGATGCTGTGTCCTTACTGGTGAGCTACTAGACACAGAGCCACTTCATGTGTGTCCTGAGGGCATACTAAGGACTGGAGAAGCACATGCAGGTATGTCACCTATAGACACTGTTCATTAAGAAACTGGAAGCTACACAATGGTTGTGACTGCGGGGTCAGGGATACGAGAGTAATGTCCTAAAGCTCCTTTTCCTTTCCTTACACTAACAAACTGGAAAATGAAATGAAGACTGCTGACAGCTTGAGTTCCACAGGACAGTGCTTAACAAAAGGCATACAGGACCAAGGACTAAATAGACACCCCTAATCTCCCTTCTCTTTCCCATGCTGTTGGCCATGAGTGCTGCATCAACACCTCTATGCTATGTGGGCCCCACCATACAAAGGAGGAACAGAACAGCTGGGCCCAAGTGCTCAGATGCATGGCAAGGCCAGACACAGATAGTACCTCTGAGAATGAAATTCAACTCTCAGGTCCCCAGCACACTGCAGCCCTGCCTCTTACTCCTTCCCCCGGTTAAGTCAGGATGCCCAGAGTCTGCTCCTACACTGTAATGCTGTCCAAGGAACACAGATCCTCCAGGTACATCCTCCATGGGGCTAGGGAACAACCCCCTCTAACTTCTACCAGCCTCTTCCCACAGGAGGCCAGCCTCTTCTACCGCAAGACCAAATGGCATCTGAGGGCCCATCCTTCTTGGTCTCGCTTAACCAAACTGTTGCTAGAGTCCAACTAATTACCCAACTCAGCTACTTCCCAAGAGTCAGCTGCCCAGAAATAGCACAGGTCCTGGAAGAGGGACAGGTAAGGCAAAAGAAGCCTGAAAAGGAAGAGGCTAACAAGGTGCCTGGCCCTGGCTTGGTGCTAAATACCCACTGTCCAGTCTCTATTGCTCTAGATCCTGTACTTATAGGCAATGATGCATACACAAGTAAATGGAAAAGATGAGGGTACCCTCAAGTAAAAGTGGGAACCAAGCCTTCTACTCCAAAGAAACAGTCAGCTATGTGCAGTATTCCCACTGGGGAGCTGAGCATGGCTACCCTTTTTAGTGCAGTTCCACAGAGCCCCAGATCACACAGCCAGTGAGTGCTAGGCTCAGTTGAGAACCCTGAGGCAAGACATCTAGCACCCAGCACCATGGCTGGACTAATAACCCACACTGCATCCAAAATTAAATGAGATCCTGGCTAGCTGGCACCAGGACCCAGCTTGGAACGGTAGGGGTTCAGAGGGGACAACTGTTCTACCAGGAGATGTATGGTAGACAGACCCAGCACAGAGCCTGTTTCAAAGCCATGCAAGCAGGCTGAGACATAGGCACCCAAAGGACAGCAACCTCAGCTCCATATAGTACGTATCTCTTCAGGCCTGCCATTGTCCCCAGCTGTGGACAGAGACAAGAGAACTTCACATTGTACAAGCTGCACTTCTGACCGACAGGTAGGGCCACAGCATCTTTCCCACCAGGATGGGGCAAAACACCTACCCAAAGCCTGTGACTGGTTTGTGTAAGCCAGTTCAATGCCATCAAGTCAGAGGAATACTCAGCACCTGAACTCAAGCCCCAGGGACATGGCCTCCCTATCTGTCTCCCTCCGTCAGAGCTCCTGAACTATGGACGATGTGCAACAACACTAGAGCCCAGGCTAAGAAGCTGGAGGGACATAAAGGACATGGCTTCACTGGGGCTTGTAGACAGAGTCACCTACCCAATGGGGCCTATTATATGTAAGTCAGGAACAATGGCAGACAGAGGTTTTTTTGCCTGCTCCTCACATGCTTCATGAAAAGTGCCTAGAGAGAAAACTGCTCTGCTAAGGGGCTTCTGCACCATGGGTGATGACAAAAACTCAATTTTTAATTTTTTTCCCTAGCCCATTTAAAAAGCTCAACATCGGGGGCTGGAGAAATGGCTCAGCGGTTAAGAGCACCGACTGCTCTTCCAGAGGTCCTGAGTTCAAATCCCAGCAACCACATGGTGGCTTACAACCATCCATAACAAGATCTGATGCCCTCTTCTGATGTGTCTGAAGATATCTACAGTGTACTTACATATAATAAATAAATCTTTTTTTTTTTTTTTTTTTTTTGGTTTTTCGAGACAGGGTTTCTCTGTGTAGCTCTGGCTGTCCTAGAACTCCCTCTGTAGACGAGGCTGGCCTCGAACTCAGAAATCCGCCTGCCTCTGCCTCCCAAGTGCTGGGATTAAAGACGTGCGCCACCACGCCCGGCCCAAATAAATCTTTAAAAAAAACTAAATTAAAAAAAAAAAAAGAGCTCAACATCAAGCTGGCTGCACCATTGAGCAATGGATGCTACCAGGTTGCTAGAAGAGCAGCCAGCAGTGTCTCTCAGGATCACCAAGAGACACATTCAACTCTACAGATCTCTGTAAAGCCCATAGCATAACACTCTTTCATATAACTGAAGCTATCCCAGTCCCACCTCACAAAGAGACCAACCCCAGAGCCAAGCAGAGCTGCCAGACCAAAGCCTATGCATGCTGGAAAAGCCCTCATCTGTGAACAGTGCACAGGATCCAGTGCCTCCTGCTGTCTGGCTACTAGAGGCTTCCAGCCCACCGGCCTTCCACCATTGACTATCTGGCTCCGGAGCACATGTGTAGGTAGGCATGAACGCATGCATGCCCACATACTCCCAAGAAGGTACTTTTAAGGTCTTAACCATCACGATCATCCCACATGAACCCAAAATGAAAACATCCTTCCAATGACACATATACAACCTGGAAACTACCGTAGAAACTGCCAGCCAGCAGACCTCAGAACTCATAAAGAAAAGAGTAAAGTTTCTCCAGCTTGGCTCCTCTGGAAGCACAGAAACACTCCCAACATCCTTTACGCTATGGTTTGTTCTATTCACAGACATCCTGTTTTGAAGTGAGGACAGTTTTCCACCCAGTCTTAAGGAATGCTGCATAGACATTCACATTTCCATGGCCATTGGGCACCAGGAGTCAGGACTGCAGCCTTCGGAACCCAATATGAATACCAGCCCCCCCCCCCCCCTTTAGAGGAACCAGCACTCACCCATCTCTTCAGGAGCCACTGAAAAATAACAAGAGCAGACGACTGCTATTGGAGAGAAGCCAGGCTTTCCCCAGAAGAACCAGGCCACTGTCATCCATAAAATAAAGCCATATTATGGGCGTCCACAGAAAGGCTACGAACCAAAGCCAGATAGATACCAAGAGAAGGAGCCACCGTGCCTCCTCTGTGCCCAGAGCTCTACCTGCAACCAACACTCCACTGCAAGACTGTACCATCCCTGCACCATCATCCTGCAGCCCTACCTCCTGCCCAGGAGCACCCCTGGATGTTTAAGATACTGGAAAATTCAAGCCAGTCTGCTCTGTATGTCCCTATCATCTTAGACTCAGCCAGTGGCAATGTCCCCTTTTAGCAGCTTCTACCGAAAAGCACAACACCCTCTCCATACAAGTCCCTCGCCTGACTGAATCACACCTCTAAAGCTCATGCTGAGGCATGGCCCCCAGTGTGGCTACATATAGGGACAGGGCAGAACAGGAAGCTAATTAAGATCAAAGGGGCCTTAGAGTGTATGCCCAGCTGTCCTTCTAGGCAGAACAGGAGCCAGCAGAGAGCTCTCTCTCTAAGTGTGCAGTGAGGCCAGGTGGGAACACAATGGGAAGCCAGCCAGCAGCAATGCAAGCAGAAAGTGGCTGTGCTGGGCCCTTCATCTCTGCCTTGTATGCTCCGGGGCTACTGGAAGCCCTGCAGTGAGACATGACTCACAGCTAAGCCGCTATGCCTGCCTTCTCCTCATCTCTCATAGAGCTTGCCCACACACTCCATAACCATGGACCCAGATGAGTCACTGTCCCTTCCTGCCTCCCTCTCCATCTCTACTATGGCCCCTCCAGTGACAACTGTCCATCTCATAGCCATATCTGTCCTCTCAAAGCCTGGGTTACAACCTGTTCCCAAAAGTTGTCCAGACACACTGAAAGCCAACCTGCCTCCCCCATATAGCCCCAGTTTCTCCCTACAAAACAGAATGGCATTCATAGCCATCCAAAAGGAGTCCCTTTGTCCTTTACATAAAAAGCTGACAGTCTCCAGAAAGAAGTCAGGAAGATGACTGTGACAGTCCTGGAAAACTATTTCATAGTCCTTAGAGTCTGCAAAGAAATATACTGTGCCAAGCTTTGGCCCACCAGTTTATACACTCTGTTGCAACCCTTTTCAACAGTGGGTCCACACAGAAAACACTGAAGAAAGATATCTTAAAAATACTAAGAAAGGCACCAATATTAAACCCTACTATTCCCCAAACCCCACAGAAAACCCACAACAGCGAAGCATGCTAGCCTAGGCATCCTGAGTCTATGCCCACTCACAGGCTCTGCTCAAACCCACTGTTTGAACGGCCCACTGTAGGGAAGCACCTCCTAAGCTGGGGTTCACAACGACTGGAGGTGACCACTCTCCTCAAACATGCTGGAGTCTGAGAAACTGAAGACAGTACCCACACTTCCACCTGCTCCTTGAATCTGGTTCTGCCTAGTTCCTCATTCTGCTCCATGACCCACCATAATATTCTGAGGGTCTAAGAGTGAAAGCAAGGCAGAGGTAGGTAGATTTCTGAGTTCGAGGCCAGCCTGGTCTACAAAGTGAGCTCCAGGACAGCCAGGGCTATACAGAGAAACCCTGTCTCGAAAAACCAAAAAAAAAAAAAAAAAAAAAAAAAAAAAAAAAAAAAAAAAAAAAAAAAAAAAAAAAAAAGTGAAAGCAATAGCCAACATATGGCTCAGTAGGAAAGCTCTTGCCCATCATGCAAAAGCCTTGGGTTCCAGACCCAGTACTGTCTTGAACTTTAAAGGAACCAAACTCACTTACTGACAAATGTTCATACTTAGGGGGTACCAACAACCACACCCAGTTGTCCCTACAGAAGATAGAGAGGGCTGCCCAGTGAGTGAAGTCTGCATCATATCCTGATTCTGAATACCTACTCTTCCCTGACGTAGGCCCTTCCTCCAGGTATATCCTGCCCTGTCTTTCTCAGAGCAAAGAACACTTCCTAAAGATCCCAATTCCTATCTGCCCCTAAAAAGATCAGAGCTAGGTTGCATCCCCTTCTCCTGCATCCCCTTACTCTAACCCTGCTAAAACTAGACCTCCCAGAACAGAGGCCAGTGTGTATGTCACGGCCACATCTTGTTCTTCAGCTCAGTGACAGATAAGTCATAGCTTGTTGGATGGTAAACCATGCCAGGAAGCATGTAAGATAGAGCAGGTTGAGACCGGAGATTCTGTGGGCACACACCTGAGACTTGGGTGATTCCCAGCTCCCCACCAGATTCCTGGCCTGGAACACGTGCCACAATCCTCCATAAAAGAAACGTGTCCTATGGTCACGTAGGCCCAAAACAGAGTTCTCCATGTTAATGAGGTACCTAGAGGCCTGGAGGGCTTAGCCAATAAGCTTTCCTTCCCAGACATTCCTCCCTGTAAAAAGTATTTAATCTCAGGTTCACCCTGAAAGGTGGGTATAATCCATTATGCATCCATTTTCCACCATGAACAACCAATAAACTATTTAGAACCACAGCCTGTCTCTTTCATCAAGATCTACCATAGGGAGCCATGGAGAAGGCATTCGACTACAGAACCGCAGCTTAATTCTCCCTTAGAAAGCCTCTCTGTGCTCCCAGCCACAACTGCCACCAAACCTGCCTCCCCCCAAACTAAGGACAAGCTGGAGCTCCCCTTTGCCCCTGGCCCTGGGCTAGACGCTGCCCCCAGCCTGTGGCCCCCGACTCCATTCTTAGCTCTTCTGAGACTCCCAGTGGCACCTGGATATCCAAGAGTCTGAAAACCCCATCGCCCCAGCCTCATCACAGGCCCAGGGACCCCCTGAACCAGCTCTGGCTTTCCCACATCTCAGACTCCCCGAAGCAGTATATCAGCGCTTCCAGAACAGCCCAGCATCTGCCCCAGAGGCAGCGTGGGATAAGCACAGACAAACTCCCCATGCCCCACCTCCCCGAGATGCTGTGCCCAACAGTGGAGCAGACTCGGACCCACAATGGCTATGTGATAAGTAATAATCACAAGCATGAAGGGATGCACGAGATTCAGGCCAACACCACCTCCTTGACATCCCACCTCAGCCACATAGCTTCTAGAGCCACTAGAAACCTGCCAGCAGCTCCACAGAAAACACAGAAGACAGCAGACATGTCAGCATTAAGCTCTGGAAAGGATCGTGGCCAGGGTGGGCTCTAAGGATCGTGGCCAGGGTGGGCTCCAACACAGTGTGTATCTCTGGCTTTGCTTTCTGAGCTTTGCTCAGAGCACAGTGCCCCTGACAGGAAGTGTCCTGTACTTTCCACACCCCTGTTCTCATCTCCACTGGGCTCCTGCCAGAGGCCTTCCACACACCAGCTACCTTCCTAAGGTCCACTCCAATCAAAGTTTCTCAGAACCTACCATGATATCTTCTCCCAAGATTCCGCGGTACACTGGACAGGGATTCCCACGGGTGTGGGTGCAGGATTGGGTAGTGACCTGCCTTTTGAGGAAGGAGGAGAAACTAAGTGACACCCATGGAGCAATGCAGAGGTCTGTGTAAGTCGTTCTGAAACTAGACTTCCAAGGTAAGGGAGTGGTAGATCCAGCAGCCAAGCCCCAGCCAGCTCCTTGTCCATATCATGTCTCAGGACACAGCCTAGGGCCTCCCTGGCCTAGGCAGGTACATGGGTACCCAAGGGCATTCTACCACACCACTTGTCTTCCCCTCCAACCCACTTTTTGGCTCATGGGGACTGGCTAATGTCCAGGACACCTAACTCCCCAATGAGTTAGGAATGAGTGAGAAGGTACCAGTTGAGAATGCAAATGCCCAACTGTGTGTGCTGGTGTGTACTATCTATGGCCACTCAGGAGATTCCCAGCTGCAGATGGCTGTCAGAGAGAAAGCCTCAAGGAGCAAGGGCTACAGCCACAAAACCTCCAAATCCTACAACCTGGGGCTCACTGTGCTCTTTTCTCCCTCTTTCAACATCCAGGACCAGAGTTGTCCCCCATCCCAGGACCAACTGAAGAACCCTCTAGAATTTGCATCCACACACCTGAAAGGAAAATCAGTATGTGGTGCTGCCCAATACCTAGTGGGGCTTTTTCTCCCTGAAAACAAACAAACAAAACAAAAAACATATCCCACCAGCAGACAGGCTATGATCTTGGAGAAGCCAGGAAAAGCCCACCCTATCATGGCTACCAGGAGTCACATCTAGTCACTTTAAGGCTGGGGCCTGGGACCTGGCTTTCAGAGTTCAAGTACATCCACTAAGCAGAGGACAATCTGGACTACAAGAAGGCCCACAGCTGTAACACAAAAAGCTGTGGCAGACAGGTGGCATCTGTGGGCAGAGAGATGTGTAGTGAAACCACTTCCCCAAACATTGCTTGTGGCCCAAACCTGGAAAGGAGCCACGGGCTCTAAAGTGCACATGAGCCACAATGTCAATGATATCAGACACTTGGGCAGAAAACGAGAGGCAGACCATTAGACCAGAAAGAAAAGGCCAGCATGGGTAGCACTTCTAGACACTCCTCAGGTCCCTGGCCACTGGAACCACAGCCAGCACAACAAGGATGATACCGGCAGAAAGGCCTCTGGAGCCCACTGCAGCATTCACACACACACACACACAAGCCCATGCTTGACTCCCCCTCCACTAACATAAACATCACACACAGAACTTTAAATAAACAGATTTCTGCAGGAAGAGCCTGGACATAAACATCCTCCATGGCCTCTCAGCAGCGGGGGCAGCTGGGTACCACTGGGTTTCTTCCCTGGTTTCCAAATGACCGTGAGTGTAGTTATATGGGTTTGGTTACTAGTTTGATGGTTTCTAACCAGACTGAGGGTGCCGGATGGGCTCTACCACACCACTTGTCTTCCCCTCCAACCCACTTTTTGGCTCATGGGGACTGGCTAATGTCCATGACACCTAACTCCCCAAACAAGAGGGCAAATCCAGCCAGCCTTTTCCAGATAGGACTTGTATCAAGAAAAAGGAGCAACCCACTGAAACAGAAAAAACACATATCACCTACATGCACAGGCCTGCTCTTGGGGCGATTCTTCAGGAACATACAGGTTCCAGATCGCTGAGAGAAGGCATAGGTGTCATATGGTACACAAAATCCCAAGTCAGGGCAATAAGCCTGGGATCTTCACTCTGCCCTACTTTTAGTCACCACCATTTTGGCCTAAATGTCAATGTCAAAACCACCTAACATGCTATAGAGATTCCAAGAAGCAGAATCTTAGCAGGTGAATGTGCAGGTGCATGTGTATGTGCAGGTGCATGTGTATGCGCAGGTGCATGTGCAGGTAAATGTGCATGTAGGAGGAATACTTGCTGTCACACTACAGAGTCAGCACCACCTGTTGTTGTTCAAGGTCCCTGACACCTGTGCCACTAGGGAGCCACCCTAGACAATGTGTGCAGAGGTGCTTCACAACTTCAGCCACCATCAAGTTGGAAGGCTTCTAGCCAGCTAGCTGTGACCATCTATCTAGCCTACTGCCTACCTGATGCCCTTTGGGAAGGCCCAGAAATACTGTCCCTAAAACCCTCATTCACTCCACTCCAGCCCCAGTGGGAGGCACATATGAATACAAGGAGACTTGCTCACCAGAAGCTCACAGGACACATACACATTTCAAAAAAAATTTAAGCGTGTAGCAAGAAGCACACATGAAATTAATTCAGCCAAGAAGTCTTCAGAGAGGCGCTTCCAACCAGGTATGGTGGCACATGTCTGTAATCCCAGCCCTGTAGAGGCTGGCCCAGCCAGCATGGACTATACAATGAGTTCCATACAAGACAAGAACTTTGTCTCCAGAACCAGGTCCCAGGGTTTCAGCCAGCAGCAGAGATGGCCTATGAACAGAAGGGCAGCACACGCAACCCCCAGGCTGCACACTGCAGCTTTCTGCTCAGCCAACACTTCTCTGCATCTTGTCCTCGGTCTTAGAAAAAGCTACAAAGAGAGGACAAAACAAGCATGCAAGCCCAGTAACGAACAACAGTAGTGCCATTTTGCATGGGCCAGATACATGATGAAGAGCAAACATAATTCAAGCCTACCAGGAACTTGAGGCTTCAAGATTATAAGTTTCTCAAACACATGAACTTTAAAGCTACTTGCAGCCTCACTGCCCTAAACACTCCAACTCCCAACTAAAACCACCAGGACACCGAGTGGTATCAGAGTACCCCTTAGGAGGTGGTTGCCTAAGCCCCTGCCATGTTAGCCTGGACTACTCCCCACACTAAACATGTGAGTCCTGAGTTTTCTGGATAAATTGTCTTCAAGATAACTTGCAAACTCCAAATCACCTCTCTGCCATCCACACCAGAGAATGTCTATGAAAGCCATGACAGGGCTTGGGCAGTAGGAAGAGAAGTGCTTCACCATGTCTACAGCCTATACCTTGAGCATTTTAGGTTTCAAATTTAAAAAGGAAAGTGACAGATATGTACTGCTCAAATCCATGAAATGTACAGTGGCTTTTTACACCTTAGACTTGGCACAGTCATGAAGGATGCTTATCAGTGTGGCTTGTTGGTGTGAGTGCTCTCCCACAGGCACAGCTAGGTAGCCAGCAAGGGGTCCCGTGTGTTCTAAGTACTGCTCAGAGCCAAGGGTACCCCCACAGTCAAACTGGTCTTTGAACCAGAGTACATACTAGTGAACATTAACAGCCACTCTGACATAAAAAATAAAAAAATAAAAAAATAAAAAAAAATTTTTTAAAAAGCTGGCATAAGACACCCACTTGCAGGGCTCCAGACAGGCCTGGGAGCAGAGCCTCTGCCAGGGCTTGGTGAACACAAGATTCACACTGAGGTCTCTCTTCTCTCCTATCCTTGGCTCTCTATTTGGTTTTAGTCAAGTGTTTGGCCACTTAACATTACTCTGGATGTACACTTCCAAACCACAGGGAAACTTGGAACCAACTGTAGATTCCATGAACTGTTTCCCAGCTGAGGCTCATGACTGACAGCAGTGAGCTCAGAACCAGGCCACATGCAGCAGAGAGGGGATGTGCCAAGAAATCTCTAAGAATGTCACTGGCCACCATGAAAGCATCAAGTCACATGGCCATATGTATAGACTATACAACATATAGCAGAAGAAACTCAAAAAACACTCAAGATGCACAATGTTGAACCCAGAGGGGAGCAAGCACCACATCCGTAAGACACCAGACATCAGTAAAACATCCTATACAAATTGCCATCTCCCCTATGGCAGGCCACCCACTGCAGGCCATGGAGAAGTCAATCATCGGCTCCAACCCTTACCTCTCTACCTTCCTTCTTTTACCTCACACACTGAAAACCAAGTCAGATCCGTGGAACAGGGTGGGGTCCTGGCTGGCTGGCTGGCATAAGCTTGAGGAAAAGCCACAGCTTTCCTCTGTGGCTCACCCAGAGAACAAGATACAAAAGGGGTCAAAGGTCAACATCCAAACTGCACTAAACTCCCTACTGCACTAAGATTACTGCCCTCAGGTCCTCCCAAAACACATCCTGGGCTAAGAGCTATTAGTAGCGGCACATAAGATGGATAGAGCACAGCCAGCTCCGACAGCAGTAACCTGATTATTACAGGTGGCACAACGCAGACACAGTGGTAAGAGCTACAAAGAGAGCAGAAGATGCTAAGCACACAAGACTAAGCTCAGTGGTGCCGAAAGGGAAGAAAAGATGAAGCTCAAAGAAGAAACTGGAATGAAGACACAGTCATCTAGACCAAGGGACCCAAAAGTTTTGGCCCTAAGATGGCCATCTATGACTGACAGCACATAGGGCCTCCCTCAGACCCAGACTGCGATGGTAAAGCCCCTTCCTCACCCAGATAGGGGCTGGAGGAAAGGCTGAGCCTACACAGACTGAGATCTGTGCTGGGGACCTGAATCTGCATGACAAAATGCTATCTCCAATTAGTAGGGAGGGATGACTGAGCAAAAGCCCAATTTGAACCCCTTGAGACTCTCAGGGAGGAAAGATGATGGGGTGTCCTGAGAGGTGTAGGGGAAGGTCCTCCCAAAGCCATGAACAGAATCTAAAGTCGCAAAGGAATGAAGTGCAAACTAAGGAATGAAGAACAAGTGGAACGTGGCTGAGGCAGGCAGTGACCTCAGCGCTCTAGCGTGACTGGCTAGGAGGAAGACGAAGCAGATTGTGGGGATGCAGAGCTAAGTAGATAAAGGGCTCAGTGCTGGGGTCCCTGCTACCCAGGTGCATGCTGCTTCTCAGGGGCACTCACAATGAAGCTGATTTTGGAAAGATGAGAAGAAAAAAAAAAAAAAAGAACACTGACAAGTCTTTAGAATGAGTGTGGCTGGGAGGAAGAGAAAAGACACAAGGACAGCAGACAGCAGGATCCACGGAAGGAAGGAAAGGAAGGAGCAGTCAGAGGGAGTGCGGAAAGGGTCTGGAGTAAAACGTCTTGCTCCCCTGCCATGGTCTTCCTGGGGCAGAGCAGAGCTAGTCTAGATACTGCCTGGTCCTCAGGGCTTGAGTAATACACTCAAGTAAGGTAATAGACAAACCCAAAGATGGGGCCAGGGGTACCAAGACACCAGACCAGAGAAAGGAGGACAGGTAAGCCCAAACCTTCCCTGGTAACCTCAAACCTTCCCTGGGCTCCATCCAGCTTTACTAGTTGCAGCAACCTGCCATCTCAGATGGCCTCTACAGCCTCCCAACCCTGAAGGCATTTTGGTCAGGGACTTGGAGCTGAGGAAGCCCTGTTCAAGGGACAGCTGAGAGTCAGCTTAACTAAGTCCTCAGCTAATGCCAGGGCACCTCTCAGCAGGAAGCTGAACCAGTCACCACAAAGTGGCCTCTGCAGGCACAGAAGCATGTGTGCTGAACATGCAGGAAGCTAGGCTTGCACATCTCACTGAGAAGCCCACTACCTGGCCATGTGCAGTGTCTTGGTAGACATTCATATCAAAGGAGCACCCCACAACCTGCTTTGCCTGCCAGTCAAAAGCACTGTGTTTCTGACCCAACTTGGAACAGACATGAGGAGCAGGGGTGATATTTCATTTTGTCAACTGAGTGGCCCTGTAGCTAGGCACTCTGAGAAAGAGATGGCCCTGAGTTTTGCATTGCCAGGTGTGCCACATTCTGGAGTTCTTGTATACCTGGCTGCTATAGATCTGACAGCCAGGTTACATGCCTGAAAGCTAATGCCATATCTGGACCAAGGAGCTGATCACGGACATGCAAGTTGACCATGAACCTGAGAGCTGACCACAGACTTGAGAGTGACCATAGATCTAAGAGCCAAACATAGACCTGAGAACTGGCTATAGATTTAAGGGCTGACCATAGACTGGAGCCCTGACCACAGACATAAAAGCTAACTCTAGAACTAAGGGTTTACCACAAACCTGAGAGCTCACCATTAATGTGAGAGCTGACCACAGACCACAGAGTTGATCATGGATGTGAGAGTTGATCATGGATGTGAGAGCTGACCATGGGCCTAAGAACTGACCTTGGATTGAGAGCTGACCATGCCCACAAATGTAAGACTTTTGCATGTTCACTTTCCTTTTCATCACATTTCACATGTGATCCAACAAAGCTCTCTACCTCAAAACACTAAGCAGAACTCCCTTTAGAGTGTCTGGAGCTCAACTAGACTGCAAAACCTTGACAAGGCTTTCTATCCTCATAAGATAGCATGAGGATGCCAGCCCAAGGATGCCTTTGGGCATAGCACAAAGGAAAAAAGGCTGAGATGCCATGGCAAGCCATGAGGGTAGTAGCACCTTTTCCCTTGGGGTCTTGCCCCTCATCCTCCCTGTGAACGTGGGGATGGGCACTGTATCCACCAGGTCAGTCAGCCTCCCTGGCCAGTTCTAGAATAAGATTGGGATCCAACACCTATACTTCCTTGGATCCTCACTCAACACCTATACTTCCTTAGGGTATAGGCCAATCAATGCCTGCTGTGTGTGATAAGCTCAAGAAGAGCCCTAGTGGTTGTGTAGGAAAATAACATAGAGTCAGGGGTTGGAGTCAGAGTGTTGGCAAGGACTACACACACTGTAGCAGCACTTGGGACAAGCAGAGAAACAGAAAGTAGGAGTGAGCCCAGAAGGGAACAGCCACTGACTCCTACTCCCAGCTGAGAGCTTCTGACTGCAGGAAGTGTCCCACCCTCCTTGGAGGAGCTGCCAGGGTGCTGTCTATGGACATGAACAAGTTGACCACAGACCAGAGGTTCTAACCTCCTACCCACACACAGTGCCAAACTCTGGACACAGTAGCATGCATAGACATCTGGCACTTCTCAGAAATGGCAGGGAAGGACTGGAGCTTTCCACCCAAAGAACAGCAAAAGATGGACACAGACACTCCCTCAGGAGAGGCATGGAGCATTGGTGCAGCAAGCCTAGCTCTCGGGCTCTTCCTGGAGCTGTCCAGGGGCTTGCTTTTAAATTTCCTGTTCTGCTTAAGCTATCCTCAGGCTGACAGGTAGAAGCTACCTTCAGGCTGACAGGTAGCTAAGGGAGTCTATATGTAATCCTTTCAAATACACTCCAGGGCCTGAAGAGGCCCAGCTGTCCTCACTAGGAGGTAGAGCAGGTCTTACAGCTCACACCTTAAGACAGAGCCAGCAGCTGGGGTCAACCTGTACAAGACAGGCTGACATCTGCAGAGAGCAAGAAACCTTTGTGACATCAATAACCATGCCCACAACCTAAGGGAAGACACAACACACACCAGAGCCAGATGTATTTTCTACCAATTCTTCCAGGTGACAAATATGAGGCCAGTCTAACAACCTAGAAGAGCTCAAGTCACACTGACCTCCAGAAAGGCCCCTGTTGTCACATCTTGAGGCTCAGTGAGAAAGCTGTCTTACATCACCCCAAAAAAGGCACTCCATCCCTCGGGAACTTAGGTCTTGACCTCCAGGGCCTCTCAGCAACTGTAATTGCAGCCACAGGGGAGACACCAGCAGGCCTGCATCTGGATGAAGCAGGAAAAAACCAAAGATGGTAGCAGCATTGCGTCAGTTTCCTACCAAAGCTGTCCTTTAACTCAGATCAAACCGATCTTCCTTGAAGAAAGCCAACTAATTCTGTTCAAGAAGACTCATCTTGCTGCAAGCAGCAGGAAAGGTAGCACAGGTCAGCACAGAAGGGAGAGAATACGTACAAATAGAGAAAGAATCCAGGCCAACAGCTGTGTCTGGTCCCAGGAAGGCTTTTGGTAAGCAGCCCCGGGCCAGTAAGTGTCCTGTCCATGTTCTCTCAAGACCAGGGCCTACAGCAAAGGTCATCATCAGGAATAAGACAAGCAAATGAGTCACAACCCAAGTGAGGCAGGTTGGACTGGTCTCCATATTCTCTAAGCCTACAGGGTGAGCACACAAAACAGATGCCCCCAGGTGTTCACTGCAAAGGGCTGCTGAATGGGAAGCGGTCAGAGGTCATGTCTTCAAGAGTCTTCCTAGTGTCAGTCGCAGTAGTCAACAGAGAGAGTGCAGGTTAGGTTTCTCTATCAACTGGACATATGCTAAGGTCATCTGGGAAGAGGGAGCCCCAACTGAGAAGATGCCTCCATCAGAGTGGTCTTTATACAAGCCTGTGGAGCATTTTCTTGATGAGTGATTGATGGGAAGGACCACACATGCATGGGCAGTAAGCCACAGGGATCACAGCAGTAAGCAGCATCCTTCCAAGGCCTCTGCTTCAGTTCCTCCTCTGAATTCTTGCTGTGAGTTCCTGCCTTAATTTTTCCTTCATGGTGGACTGCGAGCTGTAAGATGTCACAGATCCTTTCTTCCCCAAGTTGCTTTTGGTTATGATGTAGAAACCTTGTTAGGACAGAGGAAAAGTCACTAGAACATGGCAACTCTGCAGGTACCAGGGTACAGAGGTGCTGTGTTCTCTCACATGCTTGGAGCTTGGCAAAATGTGGCAGGACAGCTGGCTCAGAAGACACCAAGGCATTCATCTTTCTGTTGGAAGCTGACACTTGCCTGGTGCCTGCTTATTCCATCTACATATTAAGTCAACAAAGGTGCACCTGATGAGGTTCTCCCAAGGCTTCTGAAAACGTGAGCAAAGCCTCAAACTTACAGCTATACCCATGACTCAGGATGCTCAGAAAAAGGTGAGCCCCTTCTCCCTGCAGAGGACACACAGTCTGCTCAGCTGCTCTCACACATCAGCTTAGTGTCCACCAAACACAAGAGACAAAGGTGAAGGTAGAAGAGTCAAGAAAGGTTCTGTGTGATTTAACCCTGAATGCACCCAACACCAGAGGACAGAAGAAATCTGGGGATCCAAAAGATCCGCAATACTGGCAAACCCACAATAGACAGTCAGAGAAAGATGCAACTACCAACCAAAGTCAGGAAGAAAAGACGAACTGCTATCTCCAGCCTTACAGAGGGGAAAGGACCACAAGAAATGTGTGAACAACCATGGGCCAGTGAGGAAAGCAGCCAGGTGCCCAAAGGATTCCTAGCAAGATGCAAACCAGCACAACTGACTCAGAAAGAAGGAAAACTCTCACAAGATCACCCACAAACGCAACAATTAGGATAAATTTAACCCAAGTTCAAGATCTATAAAATAATTTTTTAAACATCAGTGAAATTAGTTGAAGAGGTGGGAAAGATAGCAGGAGAGTAAATAAGCAAAGTGCAATGGTGTGTGTAAGTGTGTGTGTAAGTATATGTATAAGTGGTGTGAGTGTGTATATCAGTGTGTGTGAGTGTATGATGTGTGGTATGAGTGTGTGTGT